>JXSR01S023368.1:29504-40827 GCA_000969725.1 Ophiothrix spiculata | reverse complement strand
AAATAGAGTTGTTATTGCAATTTACTAGGACTGATGTATTTCCACACCTACTATATTATCACAAGATCTATTGAACTAGTTCAAGTGGAATACATAGATACAACACATTGTTGAAGTACAGATATATTATTAAAATTAATTCACTTATGTAGACCCCCTTCCTCACCTATCATATTAGCATGAGTTCTCTTCTTTTAAAAACAATGAAAACAATATTTTCTAGATTCCCTTGTCATCTCTTGCAAAGGGTGATTAAAGCTCTTCCCATAACACACAGCAACATTTCAGTATATATGAATAACCCAATCAAGGTCACTCCACTACAGCATTCATTTGTGTAGTAAAGTTTTTGAATTTACTCTATTTCAAACTGTATTTTGGGAATGAAAAAAATTGTCGAAGTGGTATTTGTTTACATTGACATCAAGCTTATCCCCTTTCTGAAGGTCTTTTTCATTCACACTTCGACTAGGTAATAAATTGTCTATAGCAAGTGTTCCATCAGTAGTTTTATCTGTTTATCATGTAAGTCTACGCAGTTGGTTCACTCAGTGGGTTGTTTATAAGCTGTGGAAGTAACAGTTTGAATTGAATGGTGGGAAGATCTTAAAACATCCTTTGGTAAAACACCAAAGTAAAATGAATTTACTTTAGACACCCTGAACACCTACCATATTGGCATGAGTTATCTTTGGTCTGGTTTCAGAAGTATAAAGATACAAGAATTTGTTGATCTGTGACTGTGCTAATCTATCTCGGGCAAGTGTAGTTTGGGACCCTGTTCATAATAAGGAACGAAACAGCTTCTATTGTTTTAAAATCAAAAATAAAATAATTCTAAATCATCAAGGTTTTCAATAAATCCCATATCAAGATTATCCATCAAGCTAAACTTATAAAAGTGATTTTACCTTCATTTTAAGTCCAAAAGTCTGACTTCCCCGATTGTCTCCATTCATGTGTATTTGATCACCGCGTAATTTAACGCGACATTCAACTAACCAGAGATCGCGTTAAGATCCCGGCGCAATTAATAACCAACCAGAGAGTGTTGTTTGGCAGTGTGCAATCATCAAAATCAAAAAATTATGGCGGATCACGGCTCTATTTTTGCTTCAAAATCTCACTCTTTTATGAAAACTCAACAATCTTTTTGACATTTAAACAACATTTTGGATCAACGGAAACAGACCTTCATCGACACAGGGGAGTTTTCTGAAATTTGCAAGCATTTTCAGCAGTGTTTGGTACAGCAATTTTAGTACTTTTATGATTTATTTTAATCTTGTTGTTGAACCCCATAATTTCCCTCATTATTCGAAGCCCTGCCCTCCTTCAGAAATATTAACCTTGATGCCTAGATAACATTTTATTTTAAAGAAGCTAAAATAGTTAAAGCTATTTTAGCTTCTTTGGTTCATTTAGCTTGATAGATTAGTGACTTTTGTTCCTTATTATGAACAGGGTCCTAAACTACACCATTGTCCTATCTCAGACGAGCCTCCACCCTCCTCACAGGCTCCATACCTACCATATTGGCATGAGTTCTCTTTGGTCTTGTTTCAGAAGAATAAAGATACAAGAATTTGTTGATCTGTGACTGTGCTAATCTATCTCGGACCTCTATATTGCTGATAAGTAGAATCTGCCTTGATGCCTGCTCCGTATCCTCTGGGTATACTTCATGTCTAAACCGCACCTAGAAGGGGAATCAAACATCAACAAATTCTTCGTTTTTGGAATGAGTTTCCAAACGGTTTTGTCAAACATGGTATAGCAACAGATAAAAGTTCATAAAATTTGAATATAAGGAAGACTCTTTGAGACCATTGGAAGACCCAATGGTTAAGCACCTAAGTATCATTTTGTGAAATTCAAAAGGTACACACACTTTATGTAAATGCAGCTTTCAAAATAGCAACAATAATCTACTATTTTGTCTGAATTTCAAATGATATTTTGCCCCCTTTATTTTCAAACCAAATCAAAACTATTTTGCTCTTTTAAATCTACCAATAAGGGTGCATATTTACTGACAGTGGTGTTTGGTGACCAACAAATGAAACAAAGGTAATGCTTATTCAAAGGCGTACTGCCTCTATTTATGCCAATGATTTCAAACAAACCTGTTATCAATCATGTAAAATCAGTTTTGAATAAAAACTGCTAGCTTCTTCAAATTGTTAAAAAGCTTTCATTAAAATTCAACACAACTTGAACCTATTAAGAGCAATTTGGGATAAACAAGATTGTAATACATTATACCAACTTCTTCTAATATGCAGTTAGAAATGGAAAATTGCAACTTAATGATAAGACCTATTTATTTGAAGTCCAGAAGTAGATACAGGAACTATATACATTTATAGATGTGAAATAAACATTTGAATGTAATTTCAGCTGTATGAATAAAAACCTCAATCAAAAATTGAAGTACTGCACCTTAACATATCAACAAACACTTCACAAAAAATAGAGCTTACTGCATGAAATCGCCATACTCTGTGTATTTAAAATGAAACAAAATACTGACCTTATTCAATTGCAATTCCATTAATACATTGTGATCTCTACCAGGTCCACCTTTTTCTTGTAGACTTAATGAATTAGGGTTGATTATGCGATGCTGGAGTCTCTTGCTGGACGGACTACTTTGTGTATCACCATGGCTGCAGAATGAAAATTGAAAAAAAAAAAAAAAAAAGAATTCTGTTAATCAATTTTATTCTCTAACAAATGCTAAATGTTTTAAAACTCACACTAAGAGATATATTCTTGACAAAAGACAGTACAGGGTCTGCATTTTGACTGTGAAAGGTTGTAATGTTGCACTGTTCATGCAATACTAAAATATACATTTTGCTGCTACACAATTATTGGAACACCATTTCTTAATTTTCACATTGCAGAATATGTTCTTTATCTTATATCAAACCATTTTAAGGATACTATTCTTTGAATATATTGGGACGGAGGTATTTCATGTTCACTGTAAGATTTTACCCACTAATACATGACACACAATAACAATTGTTGGCATGCACAAAGAGTAGAGTCTATAAATTACTCATTAGCTTGCTATGATTATTGATTTCACTCACTGAATTGCAATAAGATTATTTTCAAAAACGGTGGGGTTTTTTTACGAGTTTTGGTCAAAATGCTCAAATTTTGTATACTTCAAATCATCTGATCTTATTCAAATCTCTCCAAATGATAAGGAATTTTTCATTAAAAGCGCTTTTTATTTATTGTAAAAAATTGTTGTCCCCTTGGAGCATTTTTTTTGCTGTTGCTAGCATTGGAAGTCTGATTTAACATTTGTAAAGTATCTGTGCTACAATCTGGCAATATCTGAATAAGATTCAAACTGTGTAATGTAAATTCATGAGTTTACCAAAAAAAAGTGTCAACGTTTTTAAAGAAAACTGTTGACGCCATTTTGAAGATCTTTTCGTACACAAAATCAATAGTCAAAGCTAATGTATAAGTTAAAGATTCTACTCCTCATGTAGGCCAAACATTGTGATAGTTTGCCACCTGTAAGCTTGCAAAATCTCACAGTGAATTCTAACATCTTGTTGTTGAAAAAGAGTCATAGCCTAAATACCTAAAATCACTTTAATCAAAATTGCAGATAACCTTGTGTTGACAAAAATCAATATGTGCATTTCCCTGTTTTAATGATGCATCACTTTTTCAATCCATACCTTTTCCTTTCGGGAGTTCCTACTGTAACATGGGCTGGGCTAGATGTCCTGGATTCTGTAAGCAAATAGCATAAACAAAGTTAATCTGATAAAACCTATTGCTGAATATTTGAAACCACGTTTCAGTGCAGAATTATTAATACTAAGGTATACTTCTCAGACAACATCATTAAATTAACACATAATTATACAATGAAACCTAAGACTAATCCATTGTGTGGCCTAAATAACTGATATATTATGAGTAACTACAGTCATACTTTTTATTTCATATCAGCTTCCATTTCTTTTCTTTTCTTTTCTTTTTTAATAACTAATTGCAGACCTTCCTTGAAAACAATTGACAATTTAATAATTATATACATACATTTAAAACTTTTTAAACATATAACAATGGCAGTAAACAAAAGATAATAGTCAGAAACTTACCAGCCTTTTTAGCTTTCTTTGCTGGTCCCAGATCATTACCACCATACACATGCCATACTAGGGTCATCTCCTGTAGTGTATATCTCATAACCGGTGTGGGGAAGTGTGAAGGGGCATTGAGTTGATCACCACGGCCTAATGGCTTGCTGAAATGGTCTTCCTTAATATGAATAGGCTCATCGTCTAAAGCCTTAACTTCTGGCTGGCCATCTCGAGGCTAAAAGACAATTGTAAAAAAGAAAGCATAAAAGCTAAACTTAAGTGAAAGATGTTGCATTTGACACTCATCATTCAAACTGAAGCTCTATGTTATCATGCCACACCTATGCTAGGTTTTTCAGGGTCAGAAAAACATGATTCATTACTCTCACTATTCAAACGTAAGTTCATTTAAAAGTTTTTTTTACAATTTTTGAGGAATTTATATACGCAATGCTTGTTCTTGAGTTATTTTCCAAGAAGAATTCAAGGACTTTTCCCCTTATCAGCGGCGGCCAGCGGAATATGTGTCAACAAATAAATTAAATTTGTTTTCGCTCATTTTTTGGATAAAAATAATTGCATGATAAATTCTTTTGACATATTAATTTTTAACATTTCTGCCATTCAAAAATTCCAGAACTTTCAAGGACTTTTTTTGAAAAAGTCAATTTTCAAGGACTTTCAAGGCCTGGAAATTGCAAAAAAAAAATCAAGGACTTTCAGGGACCCGTACTAACCCTGTCATGTATTGGCAGTGCATGATCGGTTAGTTTTGATTGTTTACTGTCACGTTGTTGATGCACATATTTAAAGTAATTATTTGCACACTTGATTCGAAATGTACATATATGCACTCAGATACAAATTCCAGAATCAAGGTGTTTGGTTCACAACTGAAATCCTGAAAAAATACTCTCTGCTTCATGACCTAAAGGTAAAGAAACACGACTTACCAGCACACCCATGCCAGGATCATCCAGCACACAAAAGTCATCATCGTTGAAGAAATCTGACCCATCACTCTCTCCTCCATCTTCACTACCTCCTGCAGCATCAAAGTGCTGAGTTGACATCTGAGGGAACGGTGCAACAGGTGGCTGGGGTTGCAGGGATGCTGGTTTGCTGGGGGCAATTCTGTCCACATCTTGGAATGTGTCGTCATCTTCGTCAGGGAATAAGAAGACTTCAGAGTTGGGGGAATGTTTCAAGGTGCAGGGTAGGTTTAATACTGGACCTGGAATTAACAAGTGTAAATTATTAGAAAATACTTGAAAATGGGAGACATGTGCATGTCTCATGCAAAGAAAATCTTTAGCAGTTTCATCTGGTTTGCACCACCATTGACTTAGTTGTAGACCAGTCCATATTCACATATTTCTATACCTCAATATAGAAATATTAACTCACTATGAGTGTGATGGTAGAAATATAATCACAAATAAAAGATGTATCGTCCCATTTCAAGAGCCAGTGCGGTGAGTGAAATGGAACAATACAGCTTTCACCTAGTGATGATATCACATATCTACCATCACATGAATTTAAGGCAGTTAATATTGGTTTTATATCACTCATTTACAAATTCTTTAACCTTAAAATATTGATAACTTCAGTCTTCACTATCATCCAACCGTGGTTACTCGAAATAGACTTCGTCTTGTTGGCCATGCCCTCCGGAGGCCAGACCTGCCACTTGCCATGTTTCTGCATCCGAAAAAACCAGGCTACTGAACCCTATCGCCACGGTGGCGCACTCCGCCGTACTTTCCAAGACCAACTCTTTGACGACTTGAGTGCCATTGGATTACAACTTAACATGGCCGTTGATGCTGCACAAAACCGTTCTGAGTGGCTGCAACGTGTGAATGCATTTAAACAACGCCCCCTGTGCTTTCAGACACGTGCTGCGTCAATTAGTAGTAGTAACAGTGGTTAAGTTGACTATAGGAAATGGTGAGTCCATGACTTGACGCATGTGTATTTTAGTGCAGCGCAGTGATAGCTTTGACCATCACATGGAGGGGACAATGGTAAAATCTATCAAACAACTATTAACCAATGAAATGCCTAGAATTTATGAATGAGTGATATAATATCCACCATTGCTTATAACCTACCTTCTTCCTCATCTACTCCCGTTGGTGATACCTGGTTCAATTCCTTCATAGCTTCTTCCATCAGTTGATGCATCTGTTCCATATGCCCTGTCCTAACAGGGCTGTCAGGTGCTGGCCTCATGGGAGGGGACGGTTTGCTGCTTGGTTTAGTAATGCTTACAGGCTCTGCTATATGTTGCTGCTGTGATATTTACAGTATATATACAAATTTTGATCACAATTAAGTGTCAAGCTATCTTGATAAGTGTTGTAATTTTCAATTATGAACAATTAACTTGCTATGTCTACGCGTGTGTTATCTAGGAAAGGCTCTAATACGGACGAAGAAACCAATCTTCATTATATTCTCGATTCCAATGTGTTCTTTATTGTTATCTCAAGCTTTCTGTGTACAAACATATCTTAAGCTGTTAAAAAATAATTTGAAACTATATAATGTAGTACTTTAAGTCAGCATCTTAGAGCAGAGTTCTTTCCCCAGATGTATCTATGTTCAAAAGTATCTCCACTGTAATATACACAGAAAGTGATACTTATCTAGGGCATATATATCAAGATTGTAGCATATCTGGTTAAGTGAGCTGAATTGAGTTATAATTACCGGTAACTATAAAAGAAGTCCACATAGGCAAAATAACATACTTAATTTGAATGCATACAGATGGGGTCTTTTCAAAATGTGTCATCTCAGGTCTTTATTTTTTCTAAACATATATATCAAGCTACTATATTTCAACTTACTTGAGGTACATGATCTTCTGGTTGTTCATCTGCTTCTAAAGGTGGTCCTTTTAAATCCCCATCATTAGCTAAGTACAGGAGTAGTTTGGTTAGGGAGCTGCAGGAATCAGCACATGTACGTATATGCACCGTATTATTGCTGACTTTCAGGTCTAGCTTAGGATTCTATAACAGGAGCAAAAGACATAAGTTAAATTAATATAAGTCCAGACTTTTATTAGTCTAATATTTATAAATGACCTTTTACAACCATTCATTTGTTTTCCTTTAGCCAAATTATAATGGATTAATGGACTGTAAAAGTATGCTAAAACTGAGATGTCTTATTTCATTTCATATCACTTAATTTAGGATTACCAGGATAAAAACACAAAAAGTGCACATACAAGTTCACTTTTCAAATGTGGTCCTTAAGCCTAAAAGTGATAGAAGTATAAAATATAAAATATTGCACACTATACTCTATAAACCTTGAAGTATGCAACAAGCCATCAGACTCTGTTACAAGATCCATACCATACACCTTGTATTCTACAACATTGGGAACGGGTGCTTTTGTATTGTGTAAGAGACTAGTAATGATTGATTAGGATTGTCTGATTAAGACCAAATCATTGCGTAGTAATATTTAAAAAAATGAATTCTTCTTAATTTTGATATTATTTTGGGCTAATTTTGTTGCTAACAAATGGACCAACATTGAATATAAGTTCTCATGAATATTCAGCAAGATTTGGTACATTTTTATGATTTGAGAAACACGGACTAAAGGACTTCCCCGTATGGTCATATTGGTTTTTGTGCGTTAATCGGCTGCTTGTTGCATACTTCAAGATTTACGGAGTATACAATGATACTCATAATCATGTAATGCAAGATTCAAATGACCACATGTGGTTACACAAATATGAACTGATATCCATTTTTTTTAGATAATAAAATATGTAAACAGTTTAGTTTGGACTTAACTAAGTTAGTGTATTGCCTTACCCTGTTTTTGTCTGTACTTAGACGTAATGCTAACTCTAGAAGGCCGACATCGACAACACACACATAATCTGAAATTAATGACAAAAGTAAAATTACCAGTTTTATAATATAATTAACTTTGTTTTGAAATATCACAACCCACAACTTCGACCTGTATATCCCACCAAAAAATTAATTGAAAACCACTTATTGTTGTATTGAATATTGAGCAGGTCTGGAACAACATGACCAACTCCAATGAAATTCTTGAAATTTTGAAAAACACATAGCTTGGATATGAAAAAGGCGCAATTTTTATTCCATACAACTTAACAGATCTAATATGAATAAAACTAAATTTCAAAAAAAGTATATGTGTCACTTACTTCTTTTAAGGTCTACTTTTTGCTCATTGCATTTGTCTGATAGATACAAGGCAGCATCATCGATGAGGAATCTATGAGAAAAGCAAACAAATTGTACAACATTATCTGTACAAATGTTCCTATTATGATTACTGTATTTTTCTGACAGACATAGTGGCTAAGGTGTAGGGCATAATCATTAATTGGCTTGGATGACGCAGTCATGTCACCTTCATACCAGATGGCTTAAATGTTGAAATACCAACTGTTTATAAGTGTGACGGGCAAAATACAACATACCAAATTTTAAAAATTAGAAAATTGTCCCATTTCACAAGCCACCAAGTAAGAGGAATGGGATATTTTTTCTATGGCAAATCCATTCAAGTTCATCAATGACATGTTTTTAACAAATCTAAACTGATTCATTTGTCTAACAATGGAAATTCATACGAAGTGGTAGGAAATAAAAATGGTAATGGATCAAAATTTTGCACTACAGAAACTTACTTACCTCAGAAGTAGCAAAATAAGTAAAATTTTGCTACTTAAAGCAATCTTGATGATTGACAACAATCACAGATATACCTCACATGTGCTACATCCGTAATCAGCCGGTGTTCTGGTGAGACATTCAATTAAATACTTAATCAAAATAATTGATGTACTAAGTGTTTCTAGTCCAATAAAGTCCTACGTGGCTCATTTTACAACTTACCTTAGAAGTGATTCCTTTGACTCATAAACTAGATTACTTGATATGCTGAATGTTTCTATGCCAATGAAAGTCCTAAGCGGCAAGTATAGTGGCCTGTAGTCGATTCCACAACCCCAGAAATGAGTGTGCAGCTCTGTCACAACTCTGGGCATGTCATAACCTAGGACATCTTCATCTATTACATCAAAGAAATCACCAATCTGAAATCAAGAAAGAACAAATAAAAAATGGTCAAATCTCTGAGAAGAACAGCAAAAAATCACTACAGTGAGAATTTTATTTGCTTTTTATTCAGATGCAGTGAGAATTTTATTTGCTTTTTATTCAGATACACAGTACACCATGATATGCATAAGTGTGTGAACATGTACTATAAACTGGAATGACTTTTGAACAAAATTTTGACAAGGTTGTTCGTGAACGACTGGTCTCGTCTGATAGGGATTTGTGAAAGATCTCAACTATTAATCATTGATGGTTGAAATTCTTTACAAACCACCATCAGGCAAGAGGTGTGTTTCGCAAAACCCCCTGTCCAAGTTTTGTTCAAAGTAACCCAGATGTTCAAAATCAATCTGATTGACCGCCATATCATGCGGAAACAGCAGTCTAATCACAGTTCTGGGTGTGTGCATGTGAACTTAAAACTCACCAAACTAAACTTCTCAAAATAAGTTTGGAAACTTTTTTAGCCGCCTATATCTCATTTGTTTGAATCATGTTCATCTATTTGATGCAATATAATTTGATTAGCTAGCAATCTCTTCTTTTTAATGACACCAAATTTATAACAAGAGCTTGCTTTATGGCTGAGTTACCCTGCCTTCTTAGCAGGTGAGTCACAGACAGCGTGTGACAAAATTGAGCAGTATCTGTGTCAATCCTACTGATTATTATGCTATAGGATGAATCAGTGAATAGAAGAATTAATAAGTTGTTTGTATTCATTAACAAAACAACGTTCACTTACCTTAATTAATAGCGACTAAAATCTCAGTATGCACCTGCCTCCTTGGCATTCCATTTCACGGAAATTTTTGATACCATGTTTCACTAATCTCAAATTATGCCACAACTTGCTTTTGTGATAAATCAACTTAAAGTTGATCTATGAATGAGTTTTAGTCGGATTTAATCATCTCACCATGATGAATCTTGGATTGAACACCAAATGATCACTTAAGAGGAAGTACCAAACAAGATGGATTAATCAAATAAACTCTAAAACTTTTAATCTTATCCTCTCCTTTCGTTATTCAAAAACAAACTGTTATCCAGTATTAGAATGTTAAATTCATTCATCGATTCATTCATTCACTGATTTATCCTATAGTTCAAGATGACACAGATACTGCTCAATTTTGTCAAACGTTGTCTGTGACCTACCTGCTAAGAAAGTGCAATTACTCAGCCATATAGCAAGCTATTGTTACAAATGTGGTGTCATTTTAAAGAAGAGATTGCTAGCTAATCAAATCATGCATCAAATAGATGAACAAGATTCAAATAAACGAGATGTAGGCAGCTAAAAATAAATTTCCAAACTTTTTTTGAGAAGTTTAGATGCACGCATACTGTATCAAATTAAAAAGTTAAGTGAAGTATTACTGTATTTCTACTAGAATCTCCAAATCTTAAGCAGCGTGATATATTATATAGATAAGGACAATATCTTGAAAGTCCTTTTCTTCTCACCTGGACCATCCAGCTGTGTTCTGGTTTGGTTGAGTAATGTTGTATTGTCGTCCCGTGGACACCAATTGCACATTCAATATTCTGTGGAGAAGAAAGCAAATATCATTTTTCCATAAATGACTACTGCAAAAATTGACTTCTGAATGTTAATTGGGACTTTACCAGCATTCCGAAAGTAGGACAAGATTTCTAGCTCTAGTGGAAAAATACAGGACATCCTTGGTATAAACCTCCCTATGGCTAATTAATTCAATCTTGATTGCTTTGTCAAGGCTGGTCACACAGAAATGGTTGGGAATATCAAAATCCATCTGCAAGGTTTGTGTAAATTCAGTATGTGGTTACAAATAATCTGGTTTATGCATGTATGGCAAAATGGTTGTGTTTGTTTTCAATCAACAATTATTAGTAGTATCTTTCATTTTGTACTGTATGTTGCCAGGCTCTTTAATCATAATGAAAGGAAACTTGGATCATGAGCACCAGGATGACTTGTTTTGACCCCAATTTTTTCCTCCAAATGATGCGACTTTTTTACCCCGTCTTCCTCAATTTGGATATATTCGTTTTTAAATGTTTCAGGCCTAACAGTTGTAT
>JXSR01S023367.1:26297-37680 GCA_000969725.1 Ophiothrix spiculata | reverse complement strand
ATATGACCCCGGGTTTCAAGAAATAAAATAATTTCCAATATTATATCCTTACACAGCCACAGCAATCAAGTGTGATGAGGGGAGTGGTTGGACATCAGCAAATGGCAAATGCTACAAATATTATGACTCTGACAAGACCTGGACAGATGCCAGCAACTACTGCAAGGCTATTGGCTCCGATCTGATTAGCGTACAAAGTGATGCTGAACAAGAGGTAGTTACGACTAACTCACAGTATAATGGACAGACAATGTGGATTGGAGCTACAGATATAGTAAGTATTTGTTTTGATAAAAGTGTGACTTTTAATAGTGTTTAAAAATTTGGTTGTCCCCATCAGTGTTCCTGCTAAGGCCGTATGTCGCAAAATTGGAGCAGAAGCTCAAAATATTGGCGCAAGGGGTTCCCAAAGTCAAAAATGGGGTTTTGGTTATGCACAATGTTCACTTATTTCAGTTTTATTTTGATGATATTCAAAATTACCCTTATTTTTGAGGTGATCTTTCTGAAATTAGCAATGGAGAGATGTAGTTTTTTTCTTTTATGTCGATTTGGCTCAGAGTCAAAATCCGTAGAGGGAACACTGGTCCCATAGATATAAAGGCGAAATACCAGACTCGGGACCAGACTTCTAGCATCTTGAATGGCATCGTCAGAGACTGAGGGCCCTGAAATTCAAGGGGTATTTGGGTCCACTCTAGTCCTACGGAAATTTAGAATGTAGCGATTTGGTAACAGGTTGATTTTCCTCTGGCTCAAAATGTGTGTTTTTACCAAGTGCAATATTGATCACCCTTCCTTTATTTGCCTCAGTTTATATTTTTAAAAGTTTGAATGTTTTAAAATTTCTATTTTGAATATCTGTATATACTTCACATGTCTTTTAAGTGTATTCTGTATAATATTACCTGTTTTTATATAGTTCCATTGTAAATTTGCATGTAATTTGACCTCTGGGTCACGATGTGCTTTTAATAAATACCAAATGAATGAATAAAAAAAGATTTAAAAATGTTAAACATTGTTTTATAATTATGAAAGGGGCATTGCCATTGGACAAGTTAAGCATCATTCCAAATGTTGTTCCGAACATTAAGATTTTTGCATCATTGAAATGTTAGCAGTAATAATAAGGCATGCAAAGTTTTATTGTCAAATTCAACCCCTTTATATCGAAATATTTAGATTTTCACTTATTGTTGGCAACAACAAAAAAATACTGCCCCAGGGTTGAAATTTTAAAAATGGCTTTACAGATCTGATGCAAAGATCAAAATTACTTTTGATTTATCTACAATCTATGATGTAAAAACAAATGATTTCAAACACAACTGAACCTCCTTCCTGACATAATATATTTAGAGAATAGGCTTTACCTAAGATCAACATTCAAAATGAAATTGTAGTTTTTGACTTTGCTAAAGGTTTTTATCAAAATTTTACATTATTTGGTTGCTGGCCCAAGTGGGTTAGGGTAGCTAGCTGACATTATCAAACATATTAAATGTAAATCATCTAAAAAAAAATTCAAAAAAAAAAATAAAAAAATCAATCGAAATTTTGCCTATTTCACCTATAATGAATAAACTTTTAAATTCTTTGTAAAAATCATTGATTAAAACAATTTAGGCAACCATTGCTTGCAACTTTTACAAGTTTATAGATTAAATTTACCCTTCATAATTCTAATAATATGAATAGCTGTTTCTCTATTGAAGTTTTTTATATATATGTTTTGACATTGGTGCTTTTTAAATTGTATAATATAAACATTATCAACATTAAAACACGCTGACCTAAGTTGTATAAAAATGGAAAATAGTCACAATTTAGAAAAGTGACATTTTCGTCAAATAAACAAAAAACAGCCCTGTTACTCTGCATATAATATCATCAAAGATGAATATAAAGCCCTATATATGTCATGCATTCTTTGCTCAAGAGTCAAGCTGACCTTTCAAAAGGTCGCAGTTATGTCCGACAATAGTTTACACATATTTCTTACTACCTGTAACTCTTCGGATATAAATCGTAAGATATAAGTCTCGCTATACCCGATAGAGTTATATCCGACGATCGTATAAGGCTATTTTGCCTTCTGAAATTTAGAGCCTTTGTACATGACTTAAAAGTAACATTTCCCTTGGACTTGATATCTTCATAAAAGCTTAATATCTAAGTTGCACGGATGAGATAGCCATTAAAGATGTTTTCTTTTCCACTTGAAGAATTTATGTAAGATGATGCTTCTACAGTGAGTCTCACTTCATCACCAACCTGTAGGGACAAAATGATGCTCTGACTCTGCATTGTACTAGGATTGTCACTCAGCTTGGTGGTGTAAATCCGGGCTTTACGAGATCCATTAAGTTCCAAGTTGGCATAAAAATAGTATTGTAAATAAGCAAATAATGAATATGAGAAATAGTACAATCCTTGTATGCGGCATGTGAACACTCCTGTACTGGGGTTGAAATCATTTCCAACATCAAGGTCTTCTGCTCCAAATGTGATGACTTCAGTACCTGAAGAGATATGTTTACTTCCAGTCCTTGCAGAAAAGGCTGACATAGGTGGAGCTGTATATGAAGTACCAGCACCAGGTTCACCTTTGTCACCTTTGACCCCTTGCTGACCTGAACTGCCTTTGTGACCTTGTAATCCCATTCCTCTAGGACCTACTTTTCCAGGATGGCCACGGGGACCTGGAAAAAAATAGATTGAAAACTATCATATAGGTTTTCCTAGTTGATTTAAAACACTTTTTATTATATTTCATAAATCGTTCAGTTTTGAATTGTCAATGAGGATGAAAATTTGTTATAGTCACATTTATGTTTGATCCCCGGGCTTTGATCAGATGATTTGGAACTTTGTTTCTATAGTTTCATTTATTGTTAAAGTGTTCATACAAAATACACCTGATTTTTTTCTTGTTTGACAGAATGCCTAAAGTTATTAATTACAAGTTAATTTTTGTTTATTTATCTCCTCAGCACCCTCGTGATGGTTTGTTCCTGAGGAGTTTGGAGGTCATTTGACTTGACTCATGTTTGAACAATAACAATTATTTTATTGATTATGAACGTTCTAATGTTCAGAAAATTGTATTGCACTTGGCACTTTATGTGTCAATTAATTCAATTAAAAAAAACCCTAACAATAGAGGGTTTGCGAGACACGATACGCACCATACACGCAGACTATTTTTGCTGCCATTTTGGTGGAGGGGAGTAATTTGCAGTGATGTAAATTAAATTGGATGTAATTGTTGATTTATATCATGTCATGACTTGAAATTTAAAGAGGCAACTCATGATCCACTTTTCACCCTCAAGGTCACCTCTATCAAACTTGAGTTTTTTAGCTTATAAGAATCCTCAACTGGTATATGTTACTATCCCCAAACCATTCTTTCATATGTGCTTGCATTTTTGAGAAAATGTGTCATTTTCTAATTATTGTCGGGGCCCCGACAGTAATTACAACACAGTAGCCTATGGGGATTTCAAAATGCTGAAAAGCTTGTAACTTGAAAACTAACGGTCGGAATCGAGTGAAATTTTCAGTATATATATTTATGTTGTACTCTTCTTTTTATTTAGCTAGAAAAGAGGCCACATCAAAATCATGAATTGCACCTTTAAACTGAATGTACGTGAGAACATTCTTGCTATTATTGATAAATAATTTGGTAAGTTTATGTATTATTATGAACTGTCCAGGACTATTTTATAGTGACCTGCGGCAACTGCTGGTGTTACGTGTCTGATATGATGTCACATGCAAACCTTCTATTGCTTTTACTATCCTTTTATCTTTATATGTAAAGATATGTCACAAGTCGTTTGTTATTTTCATGCAAGGACATACTAGTAGCCAGGGTTTTTAATTTTTGGGGAAGTCTCAACTGGGGGGAAGCCAATGATAAAAAGTAAAGCATAGCTAGTGAAACAGCGGAGCTTATCCTAAATGGCCAAAATGTCCCAGATTACATCCAATTTTGCGTGCTCAGATTGGCAATTGCCAGAATGGCCACAGTTGGCAATTGTCAGAATGTGCCAGACTGGCAAAAATCTCCTGTGTATACAAATTCAAGTACTATTAGATTAGTTCTTCCTGTACATGACGGTATTCGTGATGGGTACCAATTTTATCCATTGGCTTAATTGGAATAGGAGTTTTACTGCCCTAGCTGCATTAAGGGGAAAAGGAACAACATTAATTTAGATTCTTACCAGGTGATCCTGTCAATCCTTGATCGCCTTTTAATCTAGTTTGACCTTGTGACCCTTGACCTATGTCACCCTTCTCTCCTTTCAATCCTATACCAATTTGTCCTGGTACTCCCGGTATACCATTTGACCCCGGGTCACCTGCTGGTCCAGTTAATCCTGCATGAAGAAAAATATATTCAATTTTTTGGGAATTGGACTCCACAAGGCTCTACATCAGTAGGACCTAAATGGTCCCATAAGGCTATGGAGACCAAATTTACAAGGACAAAACCAAGAGGGTTAGAGATCTAAGAAATAGAGTTTGAAACTATAATGTCTTACCTTGTAGGCCTTGAAATTCAGGAAGATTTCCACAAGTAGGGTAAACCGGGGTAAAAAGGCCCGCTGTACTTTTGTTCATTGCCAATAAAAAAATATCTGAGATGTTAAATGAAATATATTTTTTAAAAGTGCAATCATACAAAAATCAGATGGAAGAACAAATAACTTCCTTAGCTAAATTTTAAGGGTACACGGGTCTTTTGAAAGAAAAGTGAAAAACAAACCATTAAAAGTTGACAATTCAACGTTTTGCACATGAGACTTAAAATAGTTAATATTTCGATATTTATGTTTCACTGTTTGAATCTTATATTGATTATTGTTCAGAACAGTAATTCTAACAATTAGAAAAAGTCAAATAAATGAAACAAAATTAGTATTTCTATAATTCTGCTTTCTTTAGTGGGCCTTTTTACCCCAGAAAAAATCAAGCTCCCCGGGGTAAAAAGGCCCACCCCTCTAAAAAAGAGATCAATTTTTTTTAAAGAAATTTTATAATGTTGATAATATTCAGGAATTAGGCTAAAATGAACCACTAACTATGAATTATTTAAAAGTAGCCTGTATTTCAACGTTTTCTCTCATTAGATATGCCGTAATGAGTAATATACTGTAAATAATGTCAAATTGGGTGCAGGTCGTTGTTCCGACGTGTCATTTCTCCGAACGGTTTTTACTCCGAACGGCCGTTTCTCCGAATGGTTTTTACTCCGAACGTTTTTTTCTCCGAACGGTTTTTTCTCCGAAAGGTCGTTTCTTCGAAATTCGGAGAAACGACCTTTCGGAGTTTAAACCATTCGGAGAAAAAAACGTTCGGAGTTATAATCTTAAGGGAAATATTCTTAACAATTATGGCCCAATTACAGAAACCAAATGCATACGGGACCTATGAATACACACTAAATGAAACGTAGAAAAATGTGTGAAAAGATATGTCAAGAAATTGCCAATTATTGTTGGTTTTTGCATTCTTATTTTCTTATTTTTGTTTTGCTCGTCAGTTTTTATAATTTAATTTATGTAAATATATTTTGAGGCAATGTAGCATGCCTGACGGGTTTTGTTTGTTTGTTCTGATATGTTTATTAGTTGAAATTGAATTATATACTTTGTCAAAAGAAAAATTAATTCATGTTAGCCTACACTAATTAGTTAGAAGTTTCCCATCATTTTTCATGAATATTAACGCAAAAGAAACCTTATCATAGTTATCTTAATGTTGTTCCACTTTTTATATGCCTTATTTGCATGAAAAAAGCATAAATTGATAAGGAAATCTAAAACATATAAATTTTAACCGCGACGAGTAATAAAAATCTATTTTAAAATACAGCGGTTTTTGGTCCGAACGGTTTTTGATCCGAATGGTCTTTTCTCCGAAATTCGGAGAAACGGACGTTCGGAATTAAAACCGTACAGATTAAAAACGGTTCGGAACAAAAACCGTTTGGAGTAAAATCATCAGAGAAATGACCGTTCGGAACAAAAACATTTCGGAATTAAGATTTTTGGAGCAATAGCCTTTCGGATTAAAAACCTGTCGGATCAAAGGACTAAAAATCAATCGGAGAAACGGCCGTTCGGAGAAAAAACCGTTCGGAGTAAAAACCATTCGGAGAAACTGTCGTTCGGAACAAAAACCGTTCGGAGAAATGACACGTCGGAACAACGGCCTGTCCCCGTCAAATTTGACCTTCGGACCTGACCTTTTGACCTGTAAGAGCCACAATATCTTAATTCCTTCCAATATTTCCTTTTAATTTAATGGGCTAGGCCTAGAGGGTTATTATGTACATAACATTTGTCCATATATGCTCAGAATTATAATATTTTACAAAGTTATGACCTCAAATGTTACCCCTACCCCTAAGAAAATGGACACCTGGAGCTTTTTCCGGTATGTTACATCACTGCATTTATTTAGTAAAAACATAAGGAAATGAAAAACATCTATGTTTGCATTTGAATCATGTTAAATAATGATACAAGTAATTTTAAAAGACGCCTAGTAAAGGTTGTTAATTTTGTAAAAATTAAATACAGTAATTTGAAGTTGTGAAGGCATTTTGTACAATTTTCACAAAAATCAATTTTGTTACGGTGAAACTGTAGGCACAGGAAAAGAGGTCCCTCACAAAGAATAACTGAGAGAAAATCAAAAGTTTTTTGGTGTGAAGTCCGGTGAGAAGTATTGTCAAACAAAGCTTAAACAAAAGTAAATCCTGTTTGAAAATCATAGCAATTGTAATATGGTTTCCATGGTTACCAGATTGATCAAATCCAATGCGGGCCTTTTTACCCCAAGGAAAATCTTTACCGGGGTAAAAAGGCCCGCCAATATAATCACCCTCAAGGCCACCTTGCCAATAAAATATTTATGAAACATAATTTGCATAAAAAAGAGGAGACATTTAATGGATAAAACTACATAACTTTATCCAAGATTGTCCAAGCTGATCCGAGATATTTAGCAAAAACCTCAAAAGTGGGCCTTTTTACCCTGGTTTACCCTACATTTAGGAGATATTGGTGCCATAGATTCAGGAATAGGAAGATTACAAGGACATGAGGAAGATGGTTTGCAAATACCCTAGTATGAATTTGTAATGTGGATCTTACACTCTATCGAGACCTATAATAGTAGTATATAGGTCCCTGGCCCCTTAGGTCTAGGATCATCATAATTAAATTGACATGGATAAGATGGCTTGGTGATATAAGTACAACAGGTAAAGTTTATGTCCTAGACTGTGACTCCAAGGATGCCTTATACTATTAGGACCAGTTGGACCCGTAGGTCAAGAAAGACAAAGACATGAGCAAGATTGTTTGGTGATCCAAATTCCAGCCAGAGAATACAGCTGTGATATGTAACCTTTGGAGCCTTGGACTATTGGAATCAGTACCAAGTACACTAGTAGGACCTGATGGTCACATAGGTCCAATATATGTTTCATTCAAATCTTTGTGAAATTGTGTATGGGATTACAAGGATTACATGAACAAGATAGTTTTATGATAGAGAATAAAGTTGTGATGTCTTACCATGTTGACTCCAAGGTGGGTGCCCTATTATAAGTAAGGCCAGTGAGTTCCATTGGTCCAAGAAGACCAGGACTATAAGAACATTATAAGATCTGAGTACCTGGCCTTGAACTCCAGTAGGGCCTAATTATCCCATAGCTCCTGGAAGACTCAGATTGCAAGAACAAGATGGTTTGGGGCACTTCAAAACTTAATGGACAGTTTCCAACTTGTTGTGCGTGGTACTGGTTGGTTCATCAGGGAATAAACAATAAAGCCAACTGCCCAAAACAAGCAGACAACCGCACAAAACTTACAAGGTAACATGAAAAGAAAAAACCATAAACAAAGTTGCCCTTTGTAATTTTAGGGCAAGGATTAACAATTTTGGTGTTTTAGCTTGTGGGCCTTGCACTCCAACAACAGGTGGTCCCATAGGCCCAGGAATACCAGGATTATATGGACATAAGCATGATGGTTTGGTTTTAATAATGTCTTACCTTGTGGACCTTGGACTCCAGGTTGTCCATGTGGTCCCATAGGTCCAGGAAGACCACGATTACAAGGACAAGAGTAAGATGTTTTGATGTTCTTGGTTGTAATAATGTCTTACCTTGTAGGCCTTGAACTCCAGGGAGACCTACACCAGTAGGTCCTGGTGGTCCCATAGGTCCAGGAAGACCAGGATTACAACGACATGAGCCAGATGTTTTGGTGATCTGAGTTGTAATGTCTTACCTTGTGGGCCTTGGACTCCAGGGAGACTTACACCAGTAGGACCTGGTGGTCCCATAGGTCCAGGAAGACTAGGATTACAAAGACATGAGCAAGATGGTTTGGTGATCTGAGTTGTAATGTCTTACCTTGTGGCCCTTGAACTCCAGGGAGACCTACACCAGTAGGTCCTGGGGGTCCCATAGGTCCAGGAAGACCAGGATTACAAGGACATGAGCCAGATGTTTTGGTGATCTGAGTTGTAATGTCTTACCTTGTGATTTGGACTCCAGGGAGACCTACACCAGTAGGACCTGGTGGTCCCCTAGGTCCAGGAAGCCTAGGATTACAAGGACATGAGCAAGATGGTTTGGTGATCTGAGTTGTAATGTCTTACCTTGTGATTTGGACTCCAGGGAGACCTACACCAGTAGGACCTGGTGGTCCCCTAGGTCCAGGAAGCCTAGGATTACAAGGACATGAGCAAGATGGTTTGGTGATCTGAGTTGTAATGTCTTACCTTGTGGGCCTTAAACTCCAGGGAGATCTACACCAGTAGGACCTGGTGGTCCCATAGGTCCAGGAAGGCCAGGATTACAAGGACATGCATGAGCAAGATGGTTTGGTGATCTGAGTTGTAATGTCTTACCATGTGGGCCTTGGACTCCAGGGAGACCTACACCAGTAGGACCTGGTGGTCCCATATGTTCAGGAAGACCAGGATTACAAGGGCATGAGCAAGATGGTTTGGTGTTCTTGGTTGTAATAATGTCTTACCTTGTGGGCCTTGGACTCCAGGTTGTACATGTGGCCCCATAGGTCCAGGAAGGCGATGAATTACAAGGACATGAGCAAGGTGGTTTGATGGTCCCATAGGTCCAGGATGCCTAGAACAAGGACATAAGCAAGATGGTTTGGTGTTCTTGGTTGTAATAATGTCTTACCTTGTGGGCCTTGGACTCCAGGTTATCCATGTGTCTCATAGGTCCTAAAAGACCAGGATTACATGGACATGAGCAAGATGGTTTGGTGATATAAAGTCTAATGTCTTACCTTGTGGGCCTTGGACTCCAGGTTGTCCATGTGGTCCTATAGGTCCAGGAAGACCTGGATTACAAGGACAAGAGCAAGATGACTGTGGAGAATCTTGTGGACTTTGCCCTATAGTGATGGAAATCATTGTAATAAGAATCAGGAGCTGTGTTGTCACTTGATTGGTGGCCATTTTCAGCTATGGAAATTTATCTGAAATGAAATATTTTATATAGAGTTAACATCTGAACATGGTTCCTAAGGCACTGTTGTGCCATTAACCTACCAGCTGTATTCATGTATTGTTGCACTTCAGAAGAATGAATTACAAGGGAGGTATCATTTGTGACCCCAGCTAACTTTTGTGATCATATTTTGATCAAACTAAGTGGATTACAAACTTTTATGAGGATGATCCTATCATTCAATAAATTAATTTGTGCAACTGTGCTTAATCATATCATATGTGATGACTCACCCTGAAATGGGGGACTTTGCGATAGAACACTTTTCGAGAAAATGGCGAAAATGGGCGGCAAAAAATAAAGAAAATAATAAGAATTTCCAACAGATTTTCTTTTGTAAAATTTGATTGCCTTGATCAATTGAGGACCCTAGAACTAGAAGGGGGTTAAGTCACATTGACTACAAACTGAGAAAACAGCACAAACATAAAATCATTTGTGTAGTCTTGAATGGTATTGCTGTATTTCGCAGTGACTTTTACGCATGTTCTGATCATCAAATTACTACAAAACTTTTACAGAATGTAGAAATGAGAATTCTGTAGCAGGAAATTGACACAACTCAATTTTCAAGATTTTGTGACTTAACCCCCTTTTAGTTCTAGGGTCCTCAATTTCAACAAGTAAGGTGTCATTTTAGAGCTTAGACTATGTTTTAACAGATGAAATGATAAAATCAAAATTGATATCATCTGCAAAGTCACCCCTTTTGGGGTGAGCCATCACATATATGTATAGTCATCCATAGTCATCCTTAAGGCTGCGGTCACATAGAAGAATATGGTATACGACATTCGCTATATGCTACAAGGTGAGGCACTCAGAGGATCAGTCTATGGTCGGCATTCAAACAAAATGTTTGCTATCAAACATTTGGTTGTGAAGTTAAAATGACGAATGACTCCAAATAAAATAACTTTAACACCAAGTTAAGACCCGAAAAATATTTTGCACTAAATTGCACATGTGTTGAATTAAATCAAGGTAAAGTCATTGAGGCAGCATCAACTATTTGTTACCATCTATACTTTCCAATATGATCGCAAATATTTGGTAGCGAAACTTTTTTTGAAGCCAAGTATTATAATAGTCTAACCCATATTCTAAGTGACGATTAACTCATTGAAAAAAAGTCTCTTTTTTATGGTTAACATAAGTGGATTATGAACATTATTGTTGAGTGGCATTATGCTATCATACAGTTACCGATAGGTTACTATTTTATTACAATGTCATTCCAAATGCTTAGTTCAAAAAAGAGGCCTCATAGAGGTGGTCAATGTATTTGTTTTTAATATTTTCAAACTATACAGTAAAAATATGAAATCCTGCAAGTTTCACGATTATTGGAAAATTGAAATCTCACAACGTCAAGTTTTGACCAATATGAAAGCAGCGGGAACACACTCAAACACACTCAATCACACTTACGCCCGGGGAACTTATAATATATTTTTGGAATTGTCATTCTTACATTAAAAATGAGTCCCACTCATCTGCCTCGATCAGCTGATTATTGCGGAACTTTGCAACCGTTTGGAAAAGGTTTAGAATTTATCCCTACATCCGCTTGTTAGTTAAACTTGTTTATCAAATTTTATATATTCTGTATCCTAACATGTGGAGATGATGTTTGTCATTTTAGCCAGTTGTTGTGGCCTTGTTACCTGTTGTTATTGATTTGAACAGTTCCATAAGGACTCATTTTGTACGCTGCCTGGATATAGCAGTGAAATGCTATGGTTGCTTGCTAGGCGAAAATCATACTGCTATTCCAAAGCATGGAAAAATTCATTTCGGACAGAACTC
>JXSR01S023367.1:10501-23039 GCA_000969725.1 Ophiothrix spiculata | reverse complement strand
TGTGATTTTTGGTCAAAAATCAACATCACCATCATGTTCCTTGTGAAAATTCCTTTCTAGAAATGTATACTTTTATTAAGTTTAAGTACTTTGTTCAAAAGTTATGGTACAAAATAAATTTGCAAAAACTCAACATTGAGTGATGTGCTTTCACCCCTTAATGACATACATTTATATTACATGTTACTATTGAAAATTTGTGGTACACTGTACAACATCAGCTGTGTACATCAAATCCGTACACTGAAATAATTAATAATAATAGCAATATTAGTTATTACTTACACAATAATTGATAATCATATAGGCTCCTATGAATCTTAAAACTTAATTATCTTTTAACATGTTTCAACAAAAACTTACCTTACTATAAAATTTGTAATAGTTGATATATATCCTGGTCCCGGATCCTGGTTATTCCAGTAAAATTAAAACGTAGGCATATATTCCTTGTAATATATAAGGTCCGGTTTCTATCCTCACATGTATCTGTTTGTGGTGATGCTGTCAGACCAGATAAGATTTACTTTTCGATTGCTGCTCACACCTCCAGGATTCTTGATGTGAGATACAAGACTACCTATAGGTTGAACAAGCTTGAAAGTTGTGGTTGATATCAGTAGGAAGAGAAAATGAGTTGTTCCAGTCTTGCTTGGCCTAGGGTAGGACATGCCTTGGATAAGAGGGAGGGGGATGAAGTATTGATCATTCCAATTAATGCATACCCTTTTATTCTATTCTCAAACTTGCATCATTGTCTGAATTTATTTGGTTGTCTGAATTTATTTGTTTGTTTAAAAAAAAAATAGTTGTTTGTTTGAATTATAGTGCATTATGGGGGGTGACTAAAAGTGCAAACTTTGCTGAAATCTGCACCTCATGCCCACAATGCACCTGGTTGTATCATCAGTGGGGCTCTCCACACGGGCAAATCAATCTGTACACATTTTTTCCAACTCGCACATCCAGATGCATCTGGATTAAAATCTAGATTAAATTAGACTTCAGCAAACGATCACAAGAGCGTAAGTGACTAACCCTAACCCTAACCGTTGCGTGTCAATACGTGTCACTTTATTAAATTCAGATTCAGGCGCGACAGTGTGAACACAATCTGCACTTCAGAAATGCATATTCATCTAGATCGATGCATCTAGATTTGACACTCCCGTGAGGAGAACCCCTATGTAACCTTGGTATGTCATGCTGAAGAGAAAATAGTAGAGTACATGATTAAAGATGTTTCAATTGAGTATTAATACCAAGTTAAATGTACCTTCTGAGGTGTTCCCCTCTTTTCCGAACGGAATAAGTTGAAATTCAGAGTATTAGCGATTACAGGAAATATATTTGAATCATGCAATTTCATTTTTTACTGTAATCATGACATTGGCAGGAAGTGCTGCATCTATGTTTAGCCCAAAATCAGTTTCTACTGAACATTGCCAAGTTTATGTTTTATCACAAGACTAGTTTGCATTTCTGGATTATTAATTTTTCATGTGCCACTTTGTACTTGGTTAAATGTTTTGCTTTTTAAAATAATTACAGAATCGTGCGTCACATATTCTTTACAGAAATGACAAATTTTTAAAATAGATGTTTAACAGGTGTTTAGTGTGAAATTATATCAGGTGCATCTTTATGGAATACGCCTAAGAAAATTTACTATTTCTGTAAAGAATAATACACGTACTATTTCGCTGTCATCATCTGAATTATGATAAATAACTATTGCGTATTTCAAGGTTGTTTTTCACTCGTTTGCTGTTTTTTACCTCTAGTAATTCCTCTGCGTGCGCAACATGCAACAATGGTGCACTTCACCTTGATTGGCCCGACTGGTAATGTTTTTGTATTTTGACTTAATTTGCGTAAATGCATCTATAGGAAAAAAATGGGGTGAAAAGACCACAAGTGAGTGAAAAACAACATTGAGATACATTATATGACTTTCCTTTTTCCAACTGGTGTTAAACATTTGTCCAATCCATTATTTGTGAAAGAAATAACAGTTTTTGCACGTTTTTTATTTTTTCCCAGATAAGTGGTGTTGCTGGCTTGTATACATGGTCAAATGGTGAAGATCTTGGTTCTTACACAAACTGGGCTGTAGGCCAGCCTGATAATAGGTGTGAATCCTTAAACTCTGTTGAGAGATTTTACTTAATGGGACTAACCTAGAGTTTCACTTAGAATTTAGAACTTATGGGAAACACTGTTTTAAAGCATGACTATGTATTAAATTCAAGAAAAGTTTCCTAAATCCAGACAGAAAGTGTAAAAATTAGGAAGAAGAAAAACTGTTGTCATATTTCATTCTCAGTAGTAATTTTTCCAGTGATTGTTCGCCTAATTTGAAATTTCTGAAATAAAATTATCTTTTAAAAGTTTGATCAAACTGCCCAGGACAATTAAAAATATTATTAAAAGAAACACAATATTAAAAGAAACACAATCTAATCAAAATAATTTGTTTGACCACCACAGGATTGAAACCAAGATTTGTGTAGATTTGAAACTATAAATTCTGTCCATAATGAAAATTGTCACATGTATTTCATGTTACAGGGTTTGGACAGACCAGTGTATGTATAACATTTTTAAAATACCCATAAAAGCTTTCTGGTCAATACGGCAATTTGAGGTGAATACTGGTGTAAGATAGGGCATGGCATAACAAATTGGCCCTAGAATAAGCTCAGGAGCTATATATTAACATTTCCATTTTGCATTAATCTTTTCATCACTTTGTATTCCAGATACTTCAACAATGGTGGTGACTGTGCAGAGGTTTTGGACACCGCAGCCAATGGTGAATGGAGTACAGCCCCTTGCTCTTCAACTAGAAAATTCATTTGTGAAAAAGAAGAAGGTATGGAAAACAAGTTTTGTTCAACAACTCACGATATCTCCTTATACAGGATTAAATTGCTGTTAACTTGTGATGAACCCACAGTTGATATTCATAAGTCAAGCACAGCACAGCATTTACAGAAGTGCATTTACGCAATACACATAAGTCGGTGCACTGTTAATTACGTGTCGGAAACTTTAAGTATGTGCAAAGTCTGGTGTCTCTGAACAATTGAAAACAGCAAAGCGACAAACATTCGCAAAGTAGCTAGCATTTTGCTTCAGATTCTTCTAAATATTTTTATGAAGATTAGTATCTGTTGATTTGAAAACATTTTAATCAGTCCGGTCCAAGTGCCCAAATCGGCAACATTGCCCAAATGGGCAATCCTTTTCCTAATTAGGCAATCTGAAATCCAAAACAATCTCATAATGCACCGCTTCAACTGAAATAATTTGCTATTTGTTGGTTGGTTTTAAGCTATTTATTAATCAAAATATGTCATGTTTTGAGTGTATTTGAATTATTGAATACGTGTTAATATAATTTTGAAATAAAACAACATGTTTTATTATTCGAATCGAAAGATTATAAAAACCGTTGAATTTGAATTATGAATTTAAATACTAACCGCACGGTCAAATTTCATTCCACACGGTCAAAACTTTTTAAATTATATAAATAATAAGTGGTGTAAAGGAAAACATTCCCAAAGTATGAATTAAGATACAACAAAAGAAAAACCATTTTGGCAATGTTGCCGATTTGGGCACTTGGTCCGGACTGTTAATTCATACATTTTACCTTTTTAGGAAGATTTTCATTGTTATTAAGTATTCATACACGCTTCGGAGTTGTTCATTGCAAATCAACAACTCTGCATCCAATGAATTGGCGTAGTTCTATCATGCAGGGGTGGCTAAATCCACCTTTGGTTGTGATAAAAATATATGGACACATGGATGCATTGTTGTTGATTTGCGATGAACAGCTCTGTAGCGTGTTTGAATAAATGTTTTGCCTGTAGAGGCACAGGTTCTTTACAACAACTAGCTAAGGGTAATCCACCTTGATTACGGGAGGGATAATGGGCAAGTTAACCTCCATTTTAGCCCTCTACATATTTTGTGTATGTATGTTTTGAAAGGTTTCTTAAACATAGATTAGAGATTTTATGTTTTAATAGCAACGTGAAAAAGAATACTTTTCTAAAATATTAAAAGAAACGATTATGAAGATATGCAGGAATTTGA
Organism: Ophiothrix spiculata; assembly: GCA_000969725.1. Lineage (NCBI taxonomy): Eukaryota > Metazoa > Echinodermata > Ophiuroidea > Amphilepidida > Ophiotrichidae > Ophiothrix > Ophiothrix spiculata. The sequence goes on along the minus strand of JXSR01S023367.1, from coordinate 18,929 downwards.
ATCAAATAACAATTCTTGTTGAAAGTCGATCCGTGCTACATCAAATAAGTCATCTTTATTCATCAACTAAACTGTATTTTAAAACATAGTTTAGTTGGATAAAGAAATGGAGAAATACGCATCGTACACTAGAACATTGTTATTAATGTTCTAGTGTACGATGCGTATTTCTCCATTTCTTTATCTGATTATATATTAGAAATACGGTAGTATCAGTTCTGATCTCGTATACTAGTGTGTATCGTTATAGCTTTATATCCTTGTACCTATGTTCAGTTCATCTATCTCCCAACTTTAGATATATATAGTTTAGTTGATAATTAATAGTATCGTGGAAATTAATCATCAGATAATGGATGCCTACTACACAGTTTGATTTTACTGAAATTATTAAATGTATTATATCAATTATACTAATTCTTTAATTGTCTTTGATGTTGATCTTGTTGCTAGGTACTTGTCCTGATGGGTGGAGGCTTTTCCGTGGCAACTGTTACCAATTCAACACCTTCACCAAGACAACGTGGTCTGACTCAAAACACATCTGTGAAGCACAGGGAGCTTTCCTTGTTAGCATCAGCAGGTAATAATCTCTAAATATCATTGAAACATTGATTAAAAGATATTGTTATCTATTGATAATCTCTAAAGATCATTGAAACAATGATTAAAAGATATTGTTAGCTGAAACTGTATGCACTGATAAACATTAATAAGAATTCGAATTTGAGCTACAATTTATTGATACACTCCCGCTCAAAAGTATTTCTGCATATGTTTTTGTGCGGGAATACTTTTGAGCAGGAGTGTATCTTATATATGACATGATGTGCATGTTTGAAAAAGTGTGATTTTGTTGAAGTCTATTTTGATCTTGTTTGTTTCAGTGATATTGAGAATAATTACATGATCAGCATGTTTGAGGATCTACAAGAAGTTGGCATCAGTGATTTGTGGATCGGAGTGTCAGGTAATTATTACAGAACAATTAATGCATTACTATTTCTTTACTTGGTTTTACTTGACTCATGTAGTCACAACCAGTGGCATAGCTAGAGAGAGAAGGGGGAGGGGGATGCAGCTGCCCCCATGTGAGAAGCCTTGCCCCTTCTTGGCCCCCTAACAAAATCAAAATTAGGTACATGCTAAATGGAAATGCATAGTTTGTAATGCTCTTCAGTAGTATGCCTTAAAATGATCTACAATTCACTGCAGTATGCTATTCAATGCGTACTCAATTGCTTTCTTTTTTGTAATTTTAACATAAATGGAAAATATCCCAATTGCATGCACGCTTTGTGCCCATTTTAGAAATCTAAATAGTTTAGAGTTGAAATTTCCAAAGTCCCTGAAAATATAGGAACTTGACACTGAAAAACTTAGATATTAGGAATCAGGATTGGGAAAAATTGGTTTGTTGCATTTTGTGTCTACTCATTAGATGAATTGAGAACCCTAGAACTAGAAGGGGGTTAAGTCACAAAATCTTAAAAATTGAGTTGTGTCAATTTCCTGCTACAGAATTCTCATTTCTACATTCTGTACAAGTTTTGTAGTAATTTGATGATCAGAGCATGTGTAAGAGTCACTGCGAGATACAGCAAAACCATTCAAGTCAAGACAACACAAATGATATGATGTTTGTGCCATTTTCTCAGTTTGTACTCAATGTGACTTAACCCCCTTCTGGTTCTAGGGTCCTTTATTACTGCCTTGGAAAATCTTTGCCCCACCCAATGGTGACAGTTATTTAAGCTTTTCATGGACCAAAAAGTTTGGGAATAGTTTCAAATACAGACCGTCTCGATTACTTGTGAAAACAGACTTTGATAAAAAATGGGTTATGATAAAACAATCATTTGGACTAGTGATGAAGTATCTCCTACATAGCAGTATAGCCGAAAACATACTAGGCCTCCAAACAAATTTTTCGCTACCAAACATTTGGTTGTGACGTCAAAATGACGAGTGACCCCAAACAAAATAACGTCAACACCAAGTTGAGACCAAATAAAATTTCGCGCTAGATTGCACATGCTATTGAATTGCCATATACATTGGAACAAATGTTTGCTACCCGTTCATACTTTAAGTTCGATGGAAAATATTTGGTGACGTCACGACCAAATGTTTGGTAGGAAAAATTTTGTTTGGAGGCCGGGTATGATTTCGCCTTATCTTGGTCTCTAATATAGTCAGGAAGAAAGCTTAAGACCCAACAAGGTGTGTATTTATAAACACAATTTATAAATTTGTATATGTTATTTTATTGCTATATTTTCCCCTCAGATTATGTATTGGATGGAGAGTTTAGATGGTCTGAAGGGTCAGCATTGCTTTATGACAATTGGAATATGGACCAGCCCATGAACACAGTAAATCAACCAGACTGTGGCACCATGTACACAGGTAGGACATGCTACTAACGGTCTGTCATTTGAATTTTTTTCATTTATTATGGCTCTTGAAATGTTACCAAAAATCATGTCAAGATGTGAAAATTGCTTTGACAACTATAGTTCATTCGGAAGCAAAGAGGAGAAAGATTTTAGCATCTATGCTTGTCAAACAACTATATTGGTGATTTTTGTCCGAGCAGATCACCACTTTGGCCTACATGATGAATTCTGTGCTGGATATTGGTCAAAGCATAACAAAATTTATCCTTTAGTGTTCACGAATTCTGTAATCTCATTGGTCAAACATATTTTAATCAAAACCCGTATTCATGATTTTCAGAAATAAAAATATGCCAAACCCTGAATATATCCCGTATTCCTGGACTCATACACAAACACTATATTGGCCATAACAATTGAACTAAAAATGTGTTCGTGCGTCGTTTCAGTTGCTGCGTTAGTACGTGTATCGCATATGGAATGCAGCGTTTAGGCATTGGTCATGACGCAAGCGTACACGCCTAGATCAATACGCGCACACCTAACCAAGCGCGCGGCATGGCTGTGAGTTGGGGCTTTTCATGCTTTGTTTATAAAGTTTTTATGATGAAAATTTTGTTTGTGATGGTAAGTTTACCAACGAGATTACATAATTCACATACACTTAAAAGGATAAAATTGTTGCCCCCTGCTTGTTCTTACGAGATACGGGAAATATCTAGGGTCTGGTGTCATATTCCATTCGGCCTGTCGGCCTCATGGAATACGGCACTAGACCCTAGATATTTGCCCGTATTTCTTGAACAAGCAGGGGGCAACTAATAGTATTTTTGTTGATATTTTCAGGTGACAGTGCAGGCAAATGGAGCACAGCCAATTGTTTCACACTGCAGGCATTTGTCTGCAAAGTTGGCGTAGGTAAGTTTGAAACTTATCTGGCTTTGTGTTTAATTTTTATAAAGTATAGTTAAAGAAAATTAAGACCTTAATCACAGACGTTTGCATTGATGATTAAGCAGATTTTAGAATAATAATTGGCAATATCCAAATAGATTAGCAAATTTTGTGAAGTTTTCCTTAATAATAATGTTGATATCAAATATTTTATGTGTCATGATGTTGTGTACAAAAATGAAGAAGTTTAACCAGATGCATTATTCAGCATCTTTTGGTAGTCAAAACATGATGGTTAGAAATAATCTTTGTCATAGATTTAATGACTTAAAAAAGGAAAATATGTGACCTGCTCCCACGCAACCCGGACAAAGTCGCTAGAGCACTTATGGAGTTGCAGCTCAATATACTTGCCTAAAATCAAAAGAAAACAAAGGAATTTTCAAGGGAAATATTGATATTTCATGGGCCAGAGGTTGAGCAATGTAAGCAAGTGATACATCATTTTAAAGCTTTTAATTTCAGCATTTTTAATATGGACAAATCAGAAAAAATATTTTTCTCGACTTTGTCCGGGTTTCGTGGGAGCAGGTCACATATGACTATCGATACCAATTATTTCATCAATGCAATTTGATTTGACAAGTTAAAAACCCTAATGAAATAAATCTGTACAAAATTTTAGCACATTCATAAAGAAAAAATAACATTTGATATTATGTTAATTGTTGTTAATAGGTCACCCTGTAACTCCACTGCAACCAGACCTAAGTAAGTACACTTTGTCCTAAATGTATATGTATGTTCAGATGTTCAGGATGTGATTATTTGCATAGCAATTTTAGTTTGTATCTCGTAATTTCTACATTTTTATTACAGTTGGAAGATATGATATTTTCAAGTTCTAAAAAGTAGAATATATTTTTTCAGATATATTTTCAAGTTCTAAAAATGTCATGAATCTCACTTTGCTTGCTTCTTTGATACTTTCACTCAAAAGTGTTATATATTTGAAACTACTAAAGATTATTTGTAATCTAGTTAGGATGGATCATGATCAAGAAAGTGCATAAGATGATGATATAACCTTTAAAAAGATGTCTGTGTTTTCCAAAGAAATTGTAAAGGGTACCACACCATTTTGATTTCACTGCTGTGTAAACCATATGGGACAGCAGCAATCTTGGATTGGCATTCATGCAGACTTAGTTATTGTACCTTCAGTATTTTATGGCTACAAGTTTCACTTTTTGAGAGTCTTTGAAACAGATTAATGGGAAAATTGGCATACCTTGATCATATCAGGTCGCAATAGACACTGTTTGAAACGCAGACACGGTTTGCATGCGAAACAAAACAAAATGTACACGCTGTATATTCATCAAGTGAAGATCTGTCTGGATATAAGGCCAATCTTTGAACATATCCGAAGGTGCAATAACTCTGCTCCATGACCGATAACAAGATGACGGCGAGTACAGATTCCTCTTTATAATTTCCTTGGTGTTTTCATTTTGCATCCTTATAAAATCTTTAAAAAACGTATGTGTTTCCTAATATGATATTGATTATGTATAATGTATATATCTCTATTTTCTAATAGATGTTGGAACGTGCCCACCGGGCTGGTCTCTGAATGCAGAGTCATGTTACTACATTGATCCCACCCCTATGCCGTTCCATGATGCGGAGGCTATGTGTGAGTCTATGGGTTCCAAGTTGACCAGTATTCACAATGATGATGATCAGACATACCATTCATGTAAGTATTTGGTGTTGTTGCTCAGAGCTGTCCACTTCCCTCTGCAGTTTCCCTCTGCAGTACAATCAAAAGTGTGCTGCACCCTGGCTGCGCACGTTGCCTGGGCTCATTGCTGGGTCTGTGTGAGGGGAGATCAGGGGAAGGGTAGGCCTACTAGTTCTTGTTAGAAGGAAAGTAGAATAAAAATGTTTGAGAAAAAATCCTAATTTTGTCATTTTTTTCTAAAATATACTCCTACTTGTAGCAAAATCAGCACCAAATCTTAGTGTCTTTTTACTTTGGAAACAGAGTACAATTCGAATGTGTTATGAACACAAAATGAATAGGAACTTTCATTTTCTCGTTGATATCCGTTGACTAATTTTGATTTAACCAGTAAACAATTGGTTAGTTTCCTACTAGATTCTGAGAAAGATTCAATGAATATGGGCTCAAGAGTATCTGTTTATTTGCAGTAATAATGTCATTTTTTCCTTTACAGTACGTGCTAGTATGGCAGTGGTTGACTTATGGATTGGTCTTCATGATGTCACAGACGAGGGCAACTTTGTTTGGGTAGATGGAACACCTGTGAGTACAATGTATTACATACTTTCCCTGTCAAATCACATGGATTTTTTTACACATTGCTATGTAAAATGTCAGAAGATATGGACCAAACCGATGCATGCTGAGTTTTGTATATTGTTATATAAAATGTAACACGATTTTGACCCAAATGATGCATGGTTAGGTTTGTATATCACTATATAAAATGTCACACGATATGGACCCAAATGACGTATGGAGAGTTTTTGTATATTACAATATAAAATATCAAAATATGTGACCCAAATGATGCATGGTGAGTTTTGTATATTGCAATATAAAATGTCACAAGATATGGACCCAAATGACGCATGGTGAGTTTGTATTTTGCAAAAATAATTGCCATATATAATGTCAAATGATATGGACCCAAATGACAAATGCTGAGTTTTTATATATTGCCATATATAATGTCAAATGATATGGACCCAAATGACAAATGCTGAGTTTTGTATATTGCAATATAAAATGTCACAATATATTGACCCAAGTGACATAATATGGTGAGTTTGGACATTGCAATATAAAAAGTCACACTGTATGGACCCAAATGACGCATGTTGTGTTTAGTACATTGCTATATAAAATGTCACAATATATGGACCCAAATGACGCATGGTGAGTCTTGGACATTGCTATATAAAATGTCACAAGGTATGGACCCAAATGACGCATGCTATGTTTTTGTATATATTGCAATATAAAATGTCACAAGATACGGACCCAAAAGACGCATGCTGAGCTGAGTTTTGTATATTGCAATATAAAATATCACACCATGTGAACCTAAATGACGAATGTGGAGTTTTGTACATTGTAATATGAAATGTCACAAGACACGAACCTAAATGATGCATGGTGAGTTTTGTATATTGCAATATAAAATGTCACAAGATATGGACCCAAATGACGCATGGTGAGTTTGTATTTTGCAAAAATAAAATGTCACAAGATAATTTAAAACAATTACAATTTAAAAAGTCACAACAGATGGACCCAAATGACGCATGGTGAGTTTTGTATATTTGCTATGTAATTTGTCACAAGATATGGACCTAAATGATGCATGCTGAGTTTTGTATATGATTTATATAAAATGTAACATGATATGAACCCAAATGATACATACTAAGTTTAGTTCATATCAATATAAAATGTCACAAGACATGGACCCAAATGACGCATGCTGAGCTTTGTATATTGTTGTATAAAGTGTCACAATATATGGACCTAAATGACACATGGTGAGTTTTGTACATAGTAATATAAAATGTCACAAGACATGAACCCAAATGACGCATGCTGTGCTTTGTATATTGCAATATAAAATGTCACACGATATGGACCAAAATGGCACATGCTGAGATAACAATCATTTGTTTTCATACTAGACTGATTTTACCAACTGGGGACCAGGTCAACCGGATAACTATGGAGAGGAAGGAGAAGACTGTGTTCACATGAATCATGATGAAATTCTAGCTGGACTCTGGAACGATCAACCTTGTACAGCTTCATTGGGCTATATATGCAAGAAAGCTAAAGGTATATAGTAAAAGACAATGTAGATTCAAATATTTAAAGTATGTGCATATTTGAAGCATCTTTTGCTAAACAAATTGAAAATATGCATTATTGATATTTTTGAAATTTTCATTACAACTGCTGCATTTGAGTGTAGGTGACACCTGTCAACAATAAAAATAAAATTGTTCAGATTTTCCAACTTACCTTGGTTTTATGTATTTGCTGTTGTGGTTTGATATTTTTGCAAGTTGAGCCACTTTAGTCTACAAACGCTTACCATACATCACACATTTACCCAAGTATTATCTTGAATTCTCAGAAATGATTATTAAAATTTATAAAATATTTCCATTTTTGTAGAATACATGACCATGATTTGCATTTGCCTTAAAACAGAAGACACATTGAAGGAACAATTCAGGATCCCCTTTACATCTGCAAGGTCACCTGTATCAACATTTTTAGCTTGTAAGAATCCTTAACAGGTACTATATTACAATCCCCAAATCATTCTTTCAAATGTGCTTATATTTTTGAGATAAGTGATAAATATGTAATTAAATTTCCTATGGGGATTTTTATAATTATGTTGAAAAGCTGGTAACTTGAAAAGGAATGGTCGGCATCAAGTGAAATTTTCAGCATGTATTATCTTGTACACTCCCTTATCAAAAGTATTGTAACATAGCGTAAATCCTGGTGTTTGCGAGTATAACTTACCCATAGTTATTATTTGATTTCTCATTTATCTGAGCAATGTTACCAATGTGTGTTGTCCAGTGCTTTAAAACAATCCCCTTAGCTTATTTTGGCCCATAGGTAAGTTTTGTTGCTTTCAAAATGGCGATGTTATGAGAGATAATGAATGAAGGCTTCGGGTACATTGTAGCCGTGAGAAACGAAGGAATTCCTCTATGGTTTATGGCTGTGCGTTTTGTTTTTTGCTGCAAAATGATTTCTGGAATTAGTAGACGTCAAAGGGACTCCAGTAATGCCAATACCTTGCGTAAAAGCAGTTGATCGTGAAAAACAACACATAGGGAAAATTGTCGATCATTTTACAATAACAGGCTTTTCCCTGCAAACATATAACGTTTTAAAAACGTATTAAAAACGTTTTAATAACGTCATTGTCTTAGGACTCAATTAACAAATAAAACAAAAACGAACAAGAAGCGGAACTGGTTTGTGGCAAAGAAGCCTTCGTCTATATAATTGTGTCATAATTGATACATACTAAGCTGTTTGAAAAAGATAT
>JXSR01S023362.1:0-14056 GCA_000969725.1 Ophiothrix spiculata | reverse complement strand
GGTATAGATAGCATACACTGATTTAGTCATCTTGAGTAGGTGGTATCTACTTATTGATGAAGGCATACATAGAGATAGCAACCATTGATAAAAATATATCAATTAATATAGTCATCTTATATAGATAGCATCATCTAATTAAAGTCATTTTAGGTAGATAACACATAGTAATGGAACTCGTTGACAATTGCCATCTTAGGTAGATAGCACCTATTGATAAAGTCATCTTAGGTAAAAAGCAAATATTGATGAAGTTATCTTTGGTAGATAGCATCATCTCAGGTAAAGTCATCTCAGGTAAACACCAAACATTGGAAGTTATATTAGGTAGAAAGCACCAACTGATAAAGTCATCTTAGGTAGATAGCACCCATTGATGAAATCATCATCTTAGGTAGATAGCACCCATTGATGAAATCATCATCTTAGGTAGATAACACCCATTGATGAAGTCATCATCTTAGGTAGATAGCACCCATTGATGAAGTCATCATCTTAGGTAGATAGCATCCTTTGATGAAGTCATCATAGATAGAATAGAATCCTTGATGAAGTCATCTTAGGTAGTTAGCACTCATTGACAAAGTCATCTTGGGGCAGCGTCCATTGATGAAGTTATCTTAGGTTGATAAAACCTAATGATGAAGTCACCTTAGACAGATAGCACCAGCACTCATTGATAAAAAGTAGATAGTACCAATTTATGTAGATATAGCACCCACTCAATCTCAGTTCGGCGGAACTCACAATTCGGATACTCCGTATCACAATTCTGATACCCGTATCCGAATTTGGATTAAAAACAGCTGAAATCAATATTCAGCTTCGCCGCGCACCAAACCGGTATGTATAATAGTCAATAACATTATCATCATTTGACATCTAAATTCTATAAAAGTTTTGGCCAAATTATTTTGTCTTCTGTGATAAGGATCTATCAGGACATGTTCCGAGGCTGTTCCATTGGAATTGCACAGATGGAAATGACATTTCAACAGATAGATTTATCATAGATGCAAGAAAGATGTTCTACATGTACCTGTCAGCTTGCGCTATCGATTTGTTTCCTGCACCACGACAGGCGTATCAGAATTTAGATACCGCTCCATATCCGAATTCGGATACTGGTATCACAATATGGATACAAAATGTACGTGGTTATCCGAATTCAGATACGTATCCGAATAGTGAGTTCCGCCCAACTGATCTTAAGTCAAATACCAAACAGCATACAGCAGTTACTTGGTTCAAATCCTGATACAACACAATTTCAATAAAATAATGGCATTTTAAGATCATAAAATTATGAAACATGCCAACTATCTGGGATATGAAAGTACCCAATGTGCCCCAGTTATTGCTGATATATTAGATAGCCATATATGTCTGAATTTCAAAAACACCCAATTTGGATTCTGAAAACAATCTTTAGGGGTAAAAGCACCCCATAATGGCCGATATATTCGATTCATGATTTGACTGGCACTGGATACATCTGTATTGCTCTGTGTGTCAGAAATACAACACTTGTTTTAACAAACCTGATAATAAATAAATAAACTACAAAACCAGTACTGCTACAATAATTATGGTACCATTTCCCCATGACATAACCAAGTTGTGCAAAAAAGGTGCAGAATCTGTTACAGTTTGAACCAAATTTGATATTTTTCTTTGTGTATTTAGAGATAAATTTACAGAAATTGATTACCTGCTATCAAATGGAATCTTCCTTCAGGCATGTTACTTCCACATTTTTTCAAACCTTGCAAGTCAATATTTTAAGCTCAAAGACACGATATATAAGCATGATTAAGATCATCATTTTCACTAGATTTTTTATCCTCACATTATTTTCGACTTCTCGCAAGTTTTCCTTGTAATACAGACGATGGGGAAAGGTAGCTGATATTGGGGTCTGCGACCTCGTCATAATCGTCAGGTTAATGCACTGCCGCATATGAAAAACACCACCTTGATAAAATATGACAGCTCCACTAAACAATGTATGGATATATCAGATACTTTAAGCAAGCATTAATCTTCCTTTGCGTAGCAAATCCGGCAAAATTGCACATAAATTCAACTAATAAATGTTGCGTTATCAATATTTCTTGTCAGATATATGAACAGATTATATTCTCTGATCAAAATTTCATCTAGTACTAATGTAAACTTTGCAGAATTCTTAATATTGTATATATTTATGCCGACTAGTGTTTTAAAAGGTTGAAAGTACGACGATAAATGGAAAAGGCGGATGTTGCCCAATGTTTTTAAGGCCACATGATACTTGAATTTAAATTTCAAATATATCTATAAATGTCAAGATTTTGAATTAAATCTTCACTTAAAACAAATGCATGCAAGAAAAACAAATACAATAAACAAGAAAAAACTTTCTTTCTCTGTGTTATTGGATTTCCAATTATTTTTTCACAAATATGATCAAGGAATTTCATCCTAGCCTTACTGTGTACAATGGGTTGTTTACAAAGGCACCAGCCTAAATTTCTCATTAACCCTAACAGTACCCACTGCTTTTAGCATTTTCACGGGGAAGAGGTAAAATAAAGGGGAAGAGGTAAAATAAAGTAAGTACAAACACGTCATAGAGTGGGGGAGGAAGAAAAAATTGTGTGCGCGCCCCGCCCCGGGCTCGAACCCGCGACCGCTGGTTTCAGCGGCGAGAGTGTGGGCTTCATGCTACGGGGGAACTCAGGCAGGCTAGGCATTCCATGTTTAGATATAGACTGGGGTGATTGTGTAATGATTGATCGTGACATATTTGGACTTGTGTATGGTTTTGTATGATTTTACACTGTTATGTTAAGATACTGATAAATCTTTTCTAATTCATACCAACTCATTTTTTTATGTTTACCAAATAACAACTTACTGCACTTATTTTCACATGCATGCACTTTCAAATTAATTTTACAGGAACATAGTCTGATTGCTTTAACTTTTTAAAAACTTGAAATTTGATACATCTCATATAAAATACTCCATGTGAAATTGTATGGTGAAAGCTTCATTTGATTTGGAAATGTGAGTGAAAAAGTGTCTAATTATAAGGTAACCATAAACAGATTTACATAGCAAAGCATATAGGCGGTCATAAAATCAAAATGACTGGACAGATGGAATCAAATTCACTAGGGACAAACTTGACTAGAGGTTTGTAGTAGATGGTCACAAATTCAAAATATCATAAAAACATTTGATTCATCTTTTAAAGTGTAAAAACATGATTTTGAAAATAAAATGCTGCTGATAGTACAACAATTAAGAATGAAAAATCATTTGAAAATTTCTTGTTACACCATATTCAGTAGGAGTTTTTATTTTTTTTTATTTCTATATATTTTTTTAACGTTTCTAAGAGTTTTTAATTCTGATTAAATCTAGACAAGTTCCTTAAACTTAAGTCATATTTAGTGAGAATTTTAACACAAAAAAAGACATTTCCTTCAGTTGTATACTGATTCATTCATTTATGTATTTATTTATTTATTACGGTATAAAAACAAAGAAGTGCAGTCAAAGACTGAAAAAATCTGCAATACATCAAAACACATATATAATATTGCATGCAAAACATTTTTCTGTGTAGATAACATATATATGAGGCTTAAAAACACTTCCTAGTGCTTAACCAGCACGGACATTTTTGATTTCATATCAGAAATTGAGCCATAATATGCGTGAGCTGAAGCCATGTCCCTGGGGTTGTACAAAACTGGGCTTGACATATCAGGGGCTGCGTGGGGATGTTTGTTTAAGCCCGGTCACTTGTGTCGTCGTAATAACGGCAATTGACACCCGTGTCATGTCGTGATATAAGGGAATTAACACCCGGCTAGATTTGGGTCAATATGCTAGTTAACATCCCCTATGAATATTCGGGAGGACTTGTCATATTTATTGGTTCGTAACTTGACATGGGATTATTAGGGCGGGAGGAATTGACAACATTCTGGACATAACCTCTAAAATAAAATAAAAAAAATAAAAAAGAGAGAGGGGGGGATTAGAACATGATGGGCAATTATCAAATATGTACTAGTTAGGCCCTAAAAAATAATTGTCTTGTTGCCCTCAAGTGAAATTTTTGAAACATTGAGTCGGTTGGTCAAAATTTTCTTTCTTTTTTATTAACATCTTTAAAAGCACCCAAAGTGCCAAATTTGGGTGCATTTTCCACTATTTTCAAAAAAATCTGAAAAAACACCCAATCTGAGCAAAATTGGGTGCTTTCCTGACCCGAATATATATTCTTCTTTAATTTTTGACCAGGGTCAGTCGCTGAGGGCAACACAACAACTTTTTTTTTTGCCTCATAATGATCTAGATCTTTTGAATTAATTACCAACATAACGTAAAAAACTTAATCAATGAGACTCAAAATGTATTATTTTCAGTCATATTTTAAAGAGTCTGAAAGTGTGAAAGTTATTTAAAAAAAAATAAGGTTTTCAATTGTGCTTTTTTGCAAGAAAATGCTAAGAAACAGTGAACGAAACCAAATTAAAAAGCTGAGATTTTTATGCCTTGTTTTATTTATGCTGCTACAGTTTATCCTTCATAAGGTTTGAAAACGTCGTTCTAAAAATCTGATCACTCCTTCAAATAGGCAATCACAAAAAACAGCTGTATTTGCTCTTCATCATTTGCAAAAGGGGATGATGTTGGCGACACGATCCTCAAAAAGTACAAGTTCCTTCCACAGACATAAGGCCGAGTAAAAAAATAAGCATGTTTCTTGTCCCCTCTCGCATCGTTTTTTAAGGATTTTGAAAAATATTTTTATAATTTTTGTATTTCATGCGTAACCTGTGCATAACTTATTTGTAAAAAAAAAGGTTTTAAGTTTTAAGTCTATGCAATAGATTTGCTTCGGTTCAATAAGCATTTTAAAGCATACTTAGTTTGATCAACCCTCCAGGCTCCAGTATGTCTAAAACTCAAAAATAAAAAAGGCCTCCTCCTTTTCCAATAACACATCTGGTATCCTTAGTATCAATACACTGGGTGAGAATGGGCCATTAATGGGCAATTTTGCATTGTCATTGAAATAAAAAATAAAAAGTACCTCTTCCTCCTCTCTTTTTTTCAAAAAACCGGACGAGAAACATGTTTTATTTTTTACTTGGCATTATTTGATGTTCAACCAATGTACTTGATGTTGTAATTTCCTGTGCTACACTGTTGATGGTCTTTTTTGTTTCTGAATTAATGGTTATAGGAGCAAATTGAATAATGATACATCGCCTAATTAAAATGATGTGCACATATTTTTAAGATTTGACCTACAAATGATGAGAGGGTATGAGAGGCAAAATGTCCAATAATTTCCCAAACTGGATTTTAAGTCAAAATATTGAAAAACTTGGAACGATGAATATTAAATAAAATCTCAAAAAGGAGACAGTTCTCCAAAGGAAAAGGTTGACATTTTCAATGTTAACATAGCATTCAATACATTTTCAGACTCAAAAATAAAAGGCTGAAAAATGTGAACAAAAAGTAACAACCATGGGGTAAAGTTAAACAAAATTTAGGAAATTAGACTTTAAAATATCTGAATTCAGATTTTTATCTGAAAATTCTCATGCCTGCTTTACTATATGTATTTTGTCGCTATTAAAATTACATGTATCTATTTCATGAAATGAATTTCTATTCATAATTTTTCTGCAGATGATTTTTAATCATCTGACATGCATTTTGAATTTCAACCAGTGTTAAGGTAAACTTGTAAATGACAAAAAAATCAATGAAATCTTTCATAAACAATTTCTATCGACTTGATACGGGGCAAACTCTGTGATCATCCTTGTTCATTTTGTGAATGCGTATTCCCATTAGCAAGCAGTATCTCAATCGGTTATCCTTCATTCAAGTAGCGATACAACCAAACAGTTAACTCTATAACCACGATAACCTTGACCATAATTGTTACAGCTTCATTTATTCATTACCAACTGCTCATCTTTATCTCCAAGATAAGCTGCATGCCCTTTGAAACTGATTTATTTATACTCTTTATGCCGTCAATTTTGAAGCAAAAATCATCATTGTCATACGTAATTTAGCTGTTAAGTTCAAAAATTTAGCATCTTTATCACCAAGGTTTCTTTATGAAACATTCAAAACAAAATTAAAGATTGATTTTATGATAATGTGGTTCTCCTATACAACATACATGCTTCATTTTTTTTTTAATTTTAAAGAATGTTGGTCCCATTGCTTCAACTTTTCTATTTCTTTTTTAAATATTGCTCATTGTTCTCATAACCCATATGATATTGTAGGGCTAGTGACATATTACATTTTGGAAATAAGATGCATCTAATTATTAATATAATGAAATTTACACAGCAAAAATTGATACACAATTGTTCATAAAATCAAAACGGTTCTACCAATGTATGTGAAATGTGACAGTGAAACATTTTTAGTGGAAAATCTGTATATGAAACATACAAAATATTGAAAAATCAAACATGCTCCTTTAAATAGCAATTTTAATAGAAATAATAATTTTTACATAGAAATAGGTAAAATAATTTATAGAATTAACCAAATGAAATAAGATGACCCATCTAAGCTTCACCCATTAGAACTCTTTAAATTTTTATTTAGCATTGAGACCCTCCTCCCCCCCCCACCCCCACTTGAAGCGTGATCATTAAATAAGCATTTTACACTAGTCATGTATTCTATCAATGGCGACAGCATCTAGTTTCAAGTTCAAGAATATAAGTGGCTTCGCAAAGAAAAAGTAACATGTAACCTCTAAATAAATAGCCATGACTTTATATTTGTTATTTTGTTCATGTTATGTTAAAAGATTTGCTATTTTTACAGAGTATACCCTTTAAATTGCTTTATTTGCAGTCCATTACAAATATCGCCGCAAGGTCTCCGTGCAAACCATATTTGACATCGCAAAGTCTTGTTGGCATACAAAATAAACGCAGAATCGTGTTACGCATTGTAATTTCATTTTGTTCCACCGTTGTTACAGGCAACAGAGGCCAAAACTGTTAAGGAGCTCTTCAACATAAGAGAGCTATGCTGATTGGGTAACATGAAGACAATTATTACCTCACAGCCAATCGTGGATGATGTTAAATGTCGCATATTTAATCTAATATTTGAAAGATTGATTCGGGAGTTGGCTCAAAGTAAAATTTTCTGCTCACGAATGCAAAATCATTCGGTTCGGTACTTGTAATTTTAATATACATTCCTTGTTAATAAAGTCAGCTTATGAAGATAGCACCACACTGCTTTGATTTTTAATTTGAAAATGGAATTTTTGAAAATATTACTTGAATAAGAATAAGGTGACATTTGCGAAATCAACAAAATCGTGCAATAAAAAATTCGCACTCTTGGTAAAAACAATCTGGAAACAACTGAATTTTTGAGAAAATTAAAATGCTTACAACTATTATTGATCATTGTTATCTTAAAACCAAAGCAGAAAGTATCTTTCCTTTGCTTTTATAAATTTACTATTTAAATAATTTTCATCATCCCTTCCAACAAAATTACTTATAAAAATAACAAAGCCTATAGTATACACAAAGGTTCCTCATGGTAAAGCTCTTTCTTTATTCCTTATTCAAAATTTACAAAATTACAATCCAAATTGCTACTGAAAGTCAAGGTTACTAATTAACGGCAACAAAAATAACTGATGCTCATCAAAAAATCCAATTTACAAAGTTAAATAACTAAATCTATCCATAAATTATGAGTAGTAAGCCTTGATTTCATATGTCATATATATTTAAGCCATCTATTGACGCTACACTATATGAGGTAATATAGACGACTAAAAATAAACCTGAGTTATGAAGTCAGACCATTCCAATGGTTTAACTTTGCATCAATACATCATAATTGGTTATCTCCTTTGCTTCTTAAAGCAATACTAGTGTTAAAAATGAAGCACCCCTGTCACCCATGACTTCTGGTTTTTTTTGGCTTATTGGGTTTGTTTTTGGTAGATATGAATACTGTCACCCATGACTTCTGATTTTTGGGGCTTATTGGGTTTGTTTTTGGTAGATATGAATACCCAATCGATTTGGCTCAAATGTGCTTACTTTTTCTGTTATGGTCATTTGGGATCCCGAATTTAATTCAACTTGTATTAGTATAAGAAAGCATGCATGTGCTTTTTATCAATTTTTGGTGGCAAAACATTTTTTTTTTACAACATACACTTGAAAACGCTTTTAGATAGTCACATTCTTCCATTTTATGCTGTTTTTACTATAAACCTTTTTTGATCAAAATCTTATAGTATTGCTTTAAAGGAAGTTGTTTCAACATTTTTTCCCAAATCCTGGTGATATATATAGAGTTTCCGATTTCTCGTATCTCCTTGTGATGGTGTAGCACAATATCTTCTTCATACCCATTGTGAAATTATACAACAAAAACATGTTCCCCTTAGGCAATATAAGTGAAAATGTGTCTATTCATAGAAACTTGAAATTGATTAATGCCTGTAGTTTAGGTAATAAGTCCAAGCACCTTTAAGATTTGTTAAGAAGTGGTTATATTTCATATGAAGCTAAAAACTTAATGTTGAAAAATTATTCCACACACACACACCTTTAAAGTTTTTTGTATTATCATAAGAATGACTACAAAAGAGGTACATGGTCCGATTTTTCAAAATGAAAGATCACCACTTTAGATGCTTCAATTTCAAATTTTAATCGGAACAACTGTTTTGAGCAATTTAGTACTTTTCATTTGCCTACACTTTATTGGATAAATAATTTTATTATAAAATTAATAATTTAACACATTTTCACTTATATCTCCAAAACGTGACATGTTTCAGTCATAAAATTTCATATGGGTAATGAGAAAAATATGAAGAGCATTTTGGTACTTGCACTGACAGTGTATTACAAAGATGGAATTGTTTTTTTAGATCCATCTAATTGGTCATGACACAAAGCTATGACATTTGGAATGTCGAGGGACTGGTTTGATCTTTCCAAATGCCTGCATGATAAATAAGTATCTATTATTAAAACAGAAATATGATTTTGTGGATCTTAATTTAAAGGTGCATATTGCTGTATTTTACTTTTAATTCTGTTATAACACTAATTAACAGGGTAAGAGCAAGATATACGTTGTCTGATAGGGTCAAATAATAGTTCTTTTTGATCTACCAAATATTTTGTGCAACAAGTCTTTGTTATCTTATAATCTAACATATAACTCCTATGAATCTTCTAATCAATAACGGATACTTAGTGTTGTAAATCACCAAACATTTTCACCAAATACTCCTCACATTGTATTGACTTTTCATCACGAAGCCTTCGTTATTATTAGGAAATATATTGGAATTATATATCAGATTATAAGATAACAAAACTTGTTGCACTAAATATTTGGTAGCCCATTAGAAGTATTATAGTTTGACCCTTAGATTTGTTATTTTATATATTTTCATATAAACAGGAATTGTTTCAAGAACTAGTGTGGTGGTAATGATGTGGTTGCTTCATTTAGGCATTTGTGTCAGAAAATCAAAACTTTATGTTGCTCTATGCAGGAATAATATTAATCTTTGTGGGAAATGTGGAGTTGTTGTGTGGTTTAATATAGCATTAAAAAAGTGCAGATAATTTTTTCTAGTATCATGATTGATGGTAGATGAAACAGTGACTACTAAATCACACTTTTTTCAAAAAAATATATCACATCTTGCTCAAAATACATGTTTTAATTGAAAAACTACAGCTTTTCACATATATGAAATTTTTATACTGATAATGGTGGAAACATTTTGTATTTTGGGCATCAGTTTTGGTCCATATTTTGCTTGACAATTTGAAACAAGATAATGTACCTTTAACATACAGATACTACTATGACGATATGATGCGGGTGCCATGCCGATATGATGAAGAGAGAATATTTTGGATTTTTGGCATCAGATTTGGTCCATACTTTGCTTGACTCATTTGAAACAAGATAATGTACCTTTAACAAGCAGATGTACTACTATGATGATATGATGCGGGTGCCATGAGAAGATATCGTGTGTATCCCATGATGCATTGCTTCCTGTGGGAAATTTTTTAAAGGAAGTCATGTGAGTAATGAGTGATGAAACATGCCCAAAATGCAAGATTACAACAATGGACTTTGATTTATGGTCATTTCATCACTAACTTCTCACATAATTTCCCATATAAACAATCGTACTGGAAGCAATGCATGATGGGATTAACACGATATCTTCTCTTGCGGGTGCCATGCCGATATGATGAAGAGCAAGCATGTAGCTAGCTGTCATATCTCATCTATGGTGTTATGATTTAAGGCTGATTGTATTAGATGAAGTGATTTCAGCCTTGTGGTTTGGTTCGGTCGATGTACTCAGGAGGTGCAAGACAGGACTTCTAAAAAGCATACTGGCTAAATTGACCCAAGTCAAGTTTTTCCTTCTTAAATTGATAAACAAATCCTGCACATTGAAAATCAAGTATTGGAGGGACAAACCATTTTAGTCATTATAAGTACCATTGCTTGTTTTTATAAATGTATGTGTTACTTTAAAAAGCATCAATATTTTGTATTTGGTAGAGAATTGAAGGTGAGAAGGAGGCCTTTTTATATGCTTTGGATATATTTAAAACTTCCCTGCTGAAACCTTTCTAGTAGCTACATAATTATTTTAAATTTTTAACATAAAAGAAAAAGTTTTACTTTCTGGGACATATTTGGCAATGAGTTATGATAAAAAATTTACAAGAGAATTTTCCATGAATTTTTAAAACCCATTTCCTATAAAGATACTGATCAGAGGCCAATAATTGAGCATGCTATTATCATAAGTTCTAGGCCCTTATTCATAAAATGCTAGATTTATTAGGAGACTAGACAATTCTGTGCTTGCAAAATGAACAATAAATTTAGGAATTTGAGATGCCAAAAAATTAACCAATTTTTGTTGCCAACTTGGTGGTATTGTTTCATGAATGGGCTTGAACACATGGTTCCCTTACATTTGATAATTCTAATGATTACCCAGCCCATATCTAATCCTTAACAAATAACTGCACAACATCACACTCAATTAAGCTTAGACCACATGTTTTGCCACACCACTGACACCATGTTTTCACTACCCTTCCCCATCGCTACCTCACGATTATTGAACTTTATTGTGAGCCCATTATACAAGCCATTGTATACTCATAAATGTTGCACGAGAACCGATCGAAAACATCAATGAAACTCGCCCACCGATCAAAGAGTGAATGAACAATGTTTAATAGGCCATGTAATGCGGGCACTTCCATCAAGAGTTCACCCATCCTGCATCGGGCATTGAGTTGGGTATTGCATGTGATGGATTTCAGAGGGTGTGTGGAGAAAGCCTGGAGTTGCCTGATTAATGTTAATTCATCGTTGACCATATAACCTGCCTTACTCCATTCTCCCAGGCATGTCCTTAACGTAAGGACTCTTTAAGGGTCTTTTTTAAAGTGGGCCATAATTAATCTAAACCCTGTTTATAGCTACCCAATATGGCATTTCACACTAACTACCAGTATTGTAAAATGAAGCCATCAATTGTCTTAAAAAGGAAGAGGAAATACTTTGCATATTTGTAAATACCTTAATATGTGTTTTTTAGTAAATTACCTGCTCTATGATACACAAGAATATATTCTTAGCAACTTTCCCAGGGGTCACAGGTACAGACTATAGGGTTTTGTCACAAAACCTCAATGGGTCTTCTTTTTCTTTTTCTTTTTTCTTTTTTTGAAAAATTTGGTGCTCCCCATGTAGGCCTATATTTCTTAAGTTCAAAGAAAGGATTCATTTCCTCTAGGACTGCTAATCAATGAACTGCTTGACATTAATAGAAGATGAAACTCCAGAGGGGAACCACTTATACATACTGAAGGTGTAGGTATATGCTGTAGCACATTTTTTTTAGATTGATGGTTACAAAAGCCATCAAAAAATTAAAACCTCTTATCCATCAATTCTTAATTGATTCAAATCTATCAAATTATTTAACACCAACACATTTTTCTCTCAGCACCATTAGCAACTTTCCCTTGACAAACAAACCACATATTTACACTGGCCAAACTTTCATTCCTGCCAACATAGTTACAGCCCGGGGGGGGGGGGGGCACTCACATATGGAAGTGACGTACGAGTGCCACCAAGCACTTCAGAAGTAGGGGTCTTTCGGTGACAAATTATGTTCAAAGAAAAGGTGTCTTTCAGTGACAAAGTGACAAAAGGTGATCGAAATTCACCAAGAAGGAGGGTCTTTCCGGGTCAATATGGCCAAAAATGTGCAAAATTTTGACGAATTTTCTGAAATTTTCATCAATTTTTTAGATATTTTACGAATTTTGCAAAATTTGCAAAAAAATTATATCAAGTTAAGAAAATGGTGGGTCTTTCGAGTGACAAAGTTTGTTTTTGTGGCAAGGAAGTTCAAAAATAGGGGGTCATTAAGTAACAGTTGGTAAAAATGGTGGCACATGGCAGGTACCTCAAAATTGAGTATCCCCCCCTGGGAGTTACAGCCCTATGTGCACACCTGTGTATAGAGTCTGGCCTAGGAACACACAATCCCTTAACTTGATAAACAAATCTATTGTGTCCCAAACAAAGCCATTTATTGGGGCCTTATAAAAGACAGGCCTCTTATAATGATCTATATCTTTATTGTGTTGATCTGTTTTGGTCTGGGGTTGCCCGACCATATTCCGTCAGCAGCGTTAACCCCCTAATTGCTGAAAACTTTGACCCTGCTATACAACGCGGTATACTGTTTGGTTCCATTCAATATCATTCCCAATAATTTCTCCATGCATATCCATAATACCACATCTAGCTTCCAAAATCAAAATCCCAAAATCTAACTTTTTTTCAACCTCTAAATATGAATCAAGAAAAACATAACTAATAGACTCCAAAATTCAAGTCTGATTCCATTTCGTTCCCTGTAATTTCCAAATTAAATATTTATAATGATAATAAGCAATCTATTTTGAAGATATTATCAAAATCCAAATACTTATATATTTTTTTTTAACCTCCCTTAAAATTGCCAAAGTTGCATCAGCAAAAACATAACGCAGCTGGCAATGCATAGCTTGCTACAGTCATGTGTCATTATTTCTAATCAGAAATCAATGATAGGAGGCCGTCGTATCGGTTGTCGTTCTCAAGACGCACAGCACGTGTGGATCTTTAAGACTCAGAGTTTGATTTTTGTGTTCAAGTGCTCTTCGTGCATGTTTTGACTTATCCATTTTTTGCCCACCCAGTTTCTCCTCCCACAGCTCCAAAGTTTGGGAAAATAAATACTGGCGTATTGATTCATTGATAAATTTACTATCAATGGCTGACAGCTTTCTCGTTCAATACTTTTTCGTTTGAATTAGACTTGGAAATATTCCACATGTCCCGAGTTAAATTGTTTTTGAAATAGTTCCATTATTTGATGCTTTATTGGCAATATATCAAAATGAAATTGGAAGATCTATATTGATTCTATTTATCTACCACAAATTTTACATATAATGGATAATATTAAAATTGAAAAATTGACATGCACTGTTCAGTAAGGTTCAGTAAGGGCCAAAACAGCGTCGGCCATGAAACAAAATTTTCCCTACCAAACATTTGGTTGTGACGTCAAAATGACGATCGACTTCAAATAAAATAACTTCCAACACCGAATTGAGACCAAATAAAATTCCATGATAAATCGCACTTGTGTTGAATTGCCATATATACATTGCCTCAGAATGTTTGTTACCGGTTTATACCTTTATCGCAAATATTTGGTGACATCACAACCAAATGTTTGGTAGCGAAAATTTTGTTTGAAGGTGCCAAATTGGGCATTTCACAAAATATTGGGAAAATTGTCACAAAAACTTGTCCCTATTTATCACTTTGGAAGTATCATCCCCCCCCCCCTCGATGGTATACCAAGTAACCTAGTCATCTTGTATCTTTAATT
>JXSR01S023361.1:37528-49143 GCA_000969725.1 Ophiothrix spiculata | reverse complement strand
ACGAAAGTTGAACGATAGACCGATAGATAGACTGATAGATAGATAGACATGATCATGGTTAGATAAACCCAGGCACTGCGTGCATGGGTTAAAAAAGAAATCGGACATTGTTTGACGTCACAGTGACGTCAGTCAAAAATTGCGAAAATCACCAAAAATCACCAAAATCGTGGTTTTTCGCAATTTTTCAAGTAAAGTTGCATTTTTTTAGCAATGATGTGTGTCAAAGTATGCTTACACATGTTCTTGCTCCAAATAAATCACATAAATACGATAAAATAAAGTGGAAGGGTATTCTGAAAGCAAAAAACATGATTTGTGTGTAATTCCCATTGAAAATTGTTTTTTCTTTTGACCCAGCGTCCTATTACACAACGCCACGTTCCAACCCTAGGTCAGATTTTCACAAAAATGGTCTTAAATTAAGCCAAAGGCTTGAAGGAAAAAAGTCTTGAAAGAAGTTTCAGCGCGAAAAAATAACAACCGGGTGAGGTATAACAAAAATTTCGGGGGGGGGGGGGGATTCTGCCCCCCTGGCTCTTTTAGTTAGGGTTAAGACCTCATCATCCTAATTTTACATTTCAGGTATGCTTTATCACCAAAGGGTGTTTTAAGTTCTCCCCACCATTCAATTCAAACTGTTACTTCCACAGCTTATAAACAACCCACTGAGTGAACCAACTGCACAGATAAAACTACTGATGGAAAACTTGCTACAGAAAATTTATTACTTAGTCCAAGTGTGAATGAAAAAGACCTTAGAAAGGGGATAATTACAGCTTGATGTCAATAGTAAATGGGCAATTTCATGACAAACTGGACATCATGGTTATAATTTCAAACTCCTCTGAATAGTATAAATTTGGTGTCAAATTAAAGCTGAAACCCTATGTGTTAATGATTTAGGGGACAGCTCGCTAGTCCGACAACTCGCTAGTCTGAAAGCTCGCTAGTCTGACGGCTTGCTAGTCCGACAGCACGCTAGTCCGAATTTTAATTTAGACTCGCCAGTCCGAAAAATGAAAAAGGCTCGCTAGTCCGAATGTTAAAAATGGCTCGCCAGTCCGAATTCAAATAACAGCTCGCTAGTCTGAATTTAAAAATAGGCTCGCTAGTCCGAATTTCAAAATAGGCTCGCTAGTCTGAGTTCTGAAATAGGTTCGCTGGTCCGAATTTTAAAAACAGCTCGCTAGTCCGAATATGACAAAATGTGTGCATATTTCTATTACAGTTTTTCAAAATTCGGACTAGCGAGCTGTTTTCAAAATTCGGACTAGTGAGCCTATTTTGAAATCCGGACTAGCGAGGCTATTTTGAAATTTGGACTAGCGAGCTGTTATTTAAATTCGGACTGGCGAGCCGTTTTTAACATTCAGACTAGCGAGTTGCTTTTAAAATTCGGACTGACGAGCCTATTTTTATATTCGGACTAGCGAACCTTCGGACTAGCGAGGTGTTTTTTTGGACTAGCGAGCCTTTTTCAAGGTTATATTTTCCCCTTTGAATAACATTTCGGACTAGCAAGCCTTCAGACTAGCGTGATTTTAGAATAGCGAGTCGTCGGACTGGTGAGCGGACCCCATGATTTAAAGCTAGAATTTTAAAATGGCCATATTTTGAATGCTAAATTATTAATTATACAAATGAGACAATTTTACCCCAAAATTAACTAAATTATACAAACAAAAAACAATCTTTTATCGGAGTTGAATTAAAAGATCATGTTTTTTCATTAATTCAACAATTAGACTGTGTGAAAGTTGTCCAAAAATTTGATTTTGTCATTGCACTTCTTGCTATGCTTCAGTGGCTTTTGGAACTTTGTATTTCCTGTTGTCCTTCCGTTACCATGAAATTGTTAAAAATTTGTATTAACCTTAAATGTTGAAAACTGTAAAATTATTAATAATTTATATTCAAAGCATGCCTGGGCAAGCCCCAAATATTATACTATTAAAACTATTTCTGATCTTACCCCTTATTAATTAAAACTATTAATGTGTGTCCTTCCGTTACCACGCTATGGTAACGGAAGGACAGAACATGTGGTAAAGGAAGGACAATTTGGCCCAGAGTTTTTAAATTTACAGCTATTCACTCACTTGCTTTTTCACAAACTTGATTTCTTAATTTATTTAGAAGTGTTATTAAGTTCAACAGTTAATAGAGCGGGACTACATGCACAATTTTGAGTTAAAAAGCCTTCATCTGACTAGCAACTACGGGTCTACATGGGCCTACATGAATGCAATCTAGAACTTTAAAGTTTAAAGTTTTTCTTCATTATTTATAGAAGTATGGCACTGAGGTGGGATTTAAGTAATTTTATAAGTGTTTTACAAAGTATTTAGTCTAATTAGTCATTACATCTTACAATATAATTTGTCAGTTTTATCAAAAAATGTTAAATTTATGTACATGTAGGCCTATATGGTTAAATTTCACCTTCTACTACAGGGTTCAAGTATATAGTTTATGGAAAAAATTGACCATGTATTTCTAACAGACTAATAATATTGACAGTTTGCAGTGTGCCAGGCCAATTGTTGGCATGATAACATGCAAAACAAAGTCCATTCATACCATTGAATTGATGCCTGTAACCAAAGTTTTCCTTGACCTGTAACCATAGCAACAACTGATCTGATGCACTGCAAACTATTACTTTGTATAGACACCTTTGCAAGAGGAACAGTTTGAGACCATTTTGAACAAAATTTGACATTTTTAAATTTTGGACTCCCATATAGGGCTAAATCTGTGACCCCTGATATGCCATTTCACATTTTGGCTATAAGTTCAAGAACCATATTTCAGACCTAGGTAAAAGTAAACTTTTTCTGCTTCCTTATGAATAGAAGATTGGAACATGTTGGTGTGGTTTTGAACAAGATTTGACAATTTTTTGAAATTTCAACCCCTGTCTTGGCAGCCATTTTATGCAAATTAACCAAGTTTGACAAGTTTAAATTTTCCTACATTTTGAATATGTTGTTTGGGAGGTCATCAACAGTTAATTTCAGCCAAAAAATCTTGTGTTACATTTTGTCTACGTCAAAAAAACATATTTACTAGCTTAATATATAGGCAAATTCCATCATTCCTTCCGTTACCGTCCTTCTTTTTCCGAATCTATTATTAAATTAGGCTTTGTTCTGAAAATACCAAAAGACACATTTTAAAAATCTTAGTGTTAAAATGTTGCTTTAATATAGACACCAGGGATTCAATTAAGTGTGCATAGAAAAATATTCATTCATGAAAGTCACAAAGTTTTGGAAGAAACTGATGTGATGAAAAAAAAAATGTCCGATTTGCTGTCCTTCCGTTACCGACCTCTTTAATATGCATAAATCGTGAACGAAAGTTACAAATTGATTTATTTTTCATGGATTATATATGGATTAGCTTCAACTATCTATTGAATGTTTCAAAGTGACTCAATTAAAATCTGTCTTTGTAATACAGGTGTTTAAAAGTTGAAAATTGTGTACGATTGTCCTTCCGTTACCGTGAAATTGCCCTCATTCAACATTTTTACCACACAAATGAATGCAGTAGTGGAGTGACCTTGATTGGGTTATTCATATTTACTGAAATGTTGATGTGTGTTATGGGAAGAGCTTTAATCACCCTTTGCTTTATCATTAAAGCTATTCGTGTCAACATGTACTAAAAATATCCCATTGGAAGCAATGCATGATGCGAAGGTCCTGATATCTTCTTATGATTGAATGAGATTTAAACAGTTCAGAGAAATTGATCATGAAGATAACGTAGTCAGTGACATCTCTGATAATGGTGTGACACCCTTTAAGAGGAGAGTGCATGCATGCATATCTTATGTCATATGTTTAAAGCTTTTCCCCAGCACTCGCAGTTCTCCTTTGCTGTGAACCACTGATGAGGCCATGAGGATATCTATCATAGTACAAAACTGGTTATGATAGTCTTATCTTTCTATTCTTCATGGGCTATTGTTCACTTCAGCATTTTATTTAAAAAAAAAAAGTCCCTGCACTCCTGTAACCCAGCTAAAAGTAGGTTAAGATTACAGTCAATGCTCGAAAGTGAATAATTAGAGTGAAATGTGTCCATTGATGTTAGGAGGCCCAAATGGACATCAGTATTTTTGAGCACCGTACTACAATTCTTTTAATGTTATTGAGAACATTAAATAGGCTAAAATCTGTGCAGTCTGTATAATTAATCCCTTCAATATTTATCCCCTCATCTGCTTTACTAGAACAAAATTAAAGTGAAATATAACCCCATGCAACCACAGCTGAATGCAATAACCATGGCAGCTGAGAATCATTACTATGTTAAGGTGAGATGTGACCTTTTCTAGTATGTGTGATGGTTTCCTGTGCAGGTTGCTGCTACATCGGTCTCATTAATTAACCAACAGTGTTGATATCTAGTAGCATGAAACCGTTTCTTAAAGGTAGAATAATATATGCTAGATTTTCTTCAGAAGTTTACAATTTGGTCCTTTTTTAACCTTTCATATTATTACCAATAACATCAAACAACTTTGCTAAACACAATACTCATTTCACATATTATGTCATCATTTACCTTTGCTGCAATAACATTATTGCTAGCTATACAAAAAAACCCAGTCAAAATTCTATTATAGAGTACAAAGAGACTTTTTAAAAGAAAAAGCCAATTTCTATTGATTGAAAAGCATCTTTTGCTAGGCTGGGAAAAATCAGACCAAATGATGGACTTACCCCTAAAAAGTTCAAGACTTTTTAAAAGAAAAAGCCAATTTCTATTTATTGAAAAGCATCTTTTGCTGGGCTGGGAAAAATCACACCGAATGATGGATTCAACCCTAAAAAGTTCAATATAATTTAATGTCCACACACCACCTGATCCACTTACCGACTTTGAACCAAGTGTTGTACAATTTCATACCTTATTTAAGCTATGGTATAGTGCACAGAAAATGGCAACAGGGCCATGATGATACTCAGAACAAAAATACCCAATCCATACTGATTTTTGTAAAAAATTCTTTAAATATTACGAGTCTTATCCATTCCCTTTCTTACCTGTCTGAAATTTAGCTATGGTATAGTCTACGGCAAAAGACAACAGAGCCATGATGATACCCAGTAAGGACAGAAAGATCCAATCCTCACCAATCTTTGTGAAAATCCAATCTCTAAACCATATACAGTTAGCTGTGAATAAGAAATATCAGAATAGAATATTTTTGACATTTTCAATTCAAAGCACAATTGCCTACACCTATTATAATAGTCATATGTGATTTTGAAAGTTTTAATTGAAACATCATATTTTAAACTTTAAAATAGCACCTGTATCTATTTTGATAATTGAAACCATCATAAAGTGCAACATTTGTTGCCGGGGTCTGGCGTCTTTTGGGCGTTCTATCGCAAATTATTTTTGCATGAATTTTCACAAGCCCGTCGTTTTATGAAAGAGCAATGATGCAGTCAATAAAATGTATATTTCGGAAGCGTTCAGAATTAACATACTTTGACACACTGCCGATCCGAAACATGCCGTTTTTCTTTTTGTGCCAGGTGTATATCAATATTTACTAAATATTCTGATTTTATTATGATTTGGGACAAAAAATTGAGAGTGTAGTAGTTATGGTGGAATGTTGAGAGAACCCCTTTCTTTGTAGAACTAAGTAGCTGGGGTTTATTATCTGAGGATATTCAAAGCAGAAATTTATTTAAAAGGTTACCAGACTGGAATAAATGATGTTCACAGGATGCTCCAAGGACAGAGGACAATATCTAAGTAACGATGTTTCAAAGGTACTAACTACTAAGTACATGGTAGAATTTGTCACAAACCTAACTTAAACTCTGCATCATAAGTTTCTACCCATGATTTCTACACACCTGCAGATGAAGTAAATTAGTTTTTTTCTGATAATTTTTGGTACACCAACAAAGTATCATCGATTTGAAGTCGGAATGTATAAAATTCTCCAACAAGCGACACTGATTTCTAAAGAATAGATGATTTAACAAAAATAAATCGAATTCAATTTTAATTCCTGAACGACACACTGAAGATACAGCCATACACACAATGAATACACACTGTGAGTAGCCAGGATCAATAACCCAAGAGGATTCACTCCACAGGGCGGACTATTCAATTCAACGTGACAGCACACAATATAGCATTATTGACCCGTTGAATACCGTATGACAGTAACCCGTGGCCCTGTACTCATTCGATACTGATAATGGTTCTCTGCGTGTAATTGATCAATTCGCAACAATTGAATACAGAGGTAATTTTTTAAAATTTACCATTCTCTACGAATTGTTGTCGCACATTAAAGAACTTGATACATTCTGACTACAAATCAATAAGACTTGGTTGGTGTGCCAAAAGTTATCAGAAAAGCCAGGGGTGTGATTGGAAAAAATCCCGGCTGCTGAGAAAAATATTGAATCACCAGCGTAAAATTATTCTAGAATGACGAAGATCGGGCTGAAAACAAATAAAATAGCGGACATTTTGGAAAAAAAATCCTGAAATAAAATCCTGAAGAATCACACCCCTGAAAAACATTAATTTATTTCATCTGCATGCAGGCATGCAGAAATCATGGGTAAGAACTTACACCAATCAGTCATATGTTTTGCATAATTAATGAAGTCATAATTAGCACTTAATTAACCCATTCTATCTTTCGAGAAGAGATCATTAAACACTTTTTAAAAATTTCTTTGTAAAATTTTGTATCTGCGACATGATCAAGGGGAGCTGGGCTAAAAATTATAGATTTTATTCCAAAAACCAATCTTTATTGGTATTGGACATCTGGTTCCAGCGATATGATAAATAATTCTTACATTTAAAAGTATTTGAAAAAAATAAATATTTCTGTGTTTATTTGTAATTCAAAAACAATATTTCTAACATAACACTCATTCCCTTGATCATATCCCAGCCCTGTCAACCCTTCGTTTTCAGAAATGTTTTTTCTTTAACTCAGCAACAGATAATTAAATCCAAATAAAAGTATATATTTCTAGAAGCAGACTTGCATACTGAACATGATGGGGAGGTCATTTTTAGACTAAAATGTGTAATTTTGGCCGTAAGGTCCAAAAATCACGTTTTTTGGGCCCAAAATCTTACGGGAAAGCTAACTAAATTTTGCTTTAGGTGAAATTTGTAACTATTGTACTACTTTTTGGAATCTAGAAAACAATAAATATCTAGGAATACATTTCTCAAAATTTTTGAATTTTTTCTTAGTTTTTGAGATATTGTCAAAAATGGGTCAAAAAATGTCAAAAATCCCACTGCTGCCACCAATTTGGCAAAGTATGACACTTTTTGACCTATTTTTTGGCAATAATTCAAAAACTAAGAAAAAAAAATAAAAAAAACCTTCAAGAGAACTAGGAGCCGTTTTTTAGGACCAGGCTGGAACCATTTCTGAAATTGCATATTATAGTATCTATAGTAAGCAATGATGCATTTGGAGCTGGATATCCTGACTTACGCTTTCTATGGCTTTTTAAAAAACATATTTTGGAACATTTTGATCCAGATTTAAGTTTGGAACTCAGGAATTTAACAAGAGAAGAACTTGTCTGATTTTGTCTGATGAATATGCATTATTTTTTCAGTGTCTCTGTCTCCAATCATTTTCTTCACAAATTTCCACTCATACTACAGACAAAAAATGTATATAGCAAGACCTGGGCGCAACAGTAGGGAAAATAACATCGCCACAGTCAATTTTTTTCTCTCCCACCAGGGGCAAAAAGTTAGGAACCATAGGGTAAAAATCGCTTAGTCCCCACTAAAGAAAACACTAGCAGTCATGCCATGTCAAAATTTTACAAAAAATTAATGCACCTTTAATCTCCTACCACCATATATGAAATGCTAAATTGCAATATAAAATGACCAAAAATCAAATAAAAAACAAAAAAAAACATTACATTGGTTGGAAGTGTCTTCTTTCTCCTGGCATCTTTTGCAGTTACAATCGATCAACAAAATCTTGAGGTTCCGTGTTTCCAAAATGCACAATGCCATCTTATGAAACCACACCCATTTTAGAGCACCTCAGCTGCAATCAAACTTTAACTTGAATTCCAGTTTTTGTTCAGCAACAAAGGTAATCCTAAAAGTGTTGTTGTAAAATCTTTTCCACTCAAAGTCGAAGAACTTTTTAAAAGCGTCTAACTGAAATCATATCCAATTTCAGCTTACATTCAACTACATGTTAACAAGTTGTGACTCAGCATCCAAAGTATTCCTCCTAATCCACATCTTGTCAAAATAGTTTTAAAAAATCAAGCGTTTCCAAAATGCATCTTCCATCCAATAAAACCACATCCATTTCAAGGTAAAAAACTTAACCTAACTGAAAACAGTTTGGCTCAACAATAGCACTATAATTATCACATCTTTGCCATTTATCATCCTAAATATCAATCGTGGAAATCAAACAATACAAAACAAGTGATGATCATATTATGTTTAAAAAATTTTTTTTTCATAAGTCAGACGTTTTCAAATCTAATTGTAACTCCTCATGATGATATGTTTAGACAGTCTTTTCTGCAAGTTTCAAGTCCAAAGTTCTACAAACCAGTCCCAATCAGCCATTGTACATGTATTTTTGGAAAAATGCACATTACATCTCACAAATCCACATTCATTTCAATTTTTGCTTTGGTACTCATCATCACATCATTATCCAAACTCAGGTGTTTCAGAAAGTATAATGCCACCTCATCTCACAAAATCACATTCTACAATGAAATTATAAACAAGCTAGACTCCGTCATGACAATCCTCTTCAATCACATCTTTCCAAAAGACAGGTGTTTCCAAAAATCCATCTTATCAAAAATCGCATCCATTTTCAGTTTACAATCAAACTAAAAATCATTTCCGCAAAGCCATAGGTGCCCCTCATTACATCCATACAAAATAATTTCCAACCCTATCTAGGAAATGAACAACATGCATATCACCGGAACTTTAAAACATCATCCACTAGAAAAGACCGATGGAAAACATTTACAGCATCTGTTTGACTCAGACGTAACTAAATAATCTCTCTCGACAATTTATCTCTGAGATACAGATTGATATCACACTTATGGAAATTACCCATGTGTCTCTGTTTACAAGTAAAAGTCTAGTTTGATTTAAGTTACCTTGTATCCACTGCGGAAAAGGTCTTCTTTCAAATTGCTTAATGTTATTCCTGTAATTTCTTTAATTGTGACAGTCTTTCAAAAAATAAGATAACAGTTGAATTCTAAATGGATTTGACTTGAAAACATGTTGTAACTCTAATCATTCATAATCTAATTTTTTGCATCAAGTTATTCCTTTTCTTGACATTATTTAGCTGATGTTTTAAATGAAACTGGAGATACAATTAGCTTAGATCTAATCATACAGTTGACAGGTTGTTACTTGTTTCAAGATTAATCTTTAATTTTTGCCTATTCCTGACTTTTTTCCTAAAGACAGCAATTTTCTGGAGGTTAATAAGTCTAAAATTACAATATGTTTACAAAATTCCATTTGTTTGGCAATACAATAAATATGTGACCATTCCTCTCAAACGAGTCATAAATGCGGCAAACTTCATTTTGCGATGGTGCTTTTTTTTGCAAAAAATGATTTTTTAACAGATTCACAATCCTTGTGCTTACTTTAAAACACCAGCAAAGTTTCATTTCACGAAAATGATCAGAAATATAGGGCCTCTCTGTATATTTTGAGAACAATACACAGACAAAAATAGGGCTTACTGATCTTTGAACTTGCTTAGGCCTAAAAAAAATGGATGACTTGTCCTTTGATGGTGAAATTGACGTTCAGAACTTTTTTTTTCTTCTTGAAAATGGACCCCCAAAAAGGAATAAAATAGTTTTATAAATATTTTCATAGTTTTATTTATTTAAGATATATGTTTGTTTTTATTATGTAAATTTATAACATTTTGTGAATATTGTTGTAAATTCAACCCAAATATCATGCTATTTTTACCAAATGAACTGTTGAAATAGGCTAAAGTTCACACACACAAAAAAAAGGTGATTGTAACATTTTTTTAAGGCCTTATCTCAGTTAAAACATTTTACTCCCTTTACACAACTTTTGAAGGACCATAACTTGACTTCTTGAAATCAAGTGAAGTTCATTGAGGTGTCATTTTAATCCTTATAACATTATCTTTTCCAATTTAAAAAAAAGTGAAAATGACAAGAGGCTGCATTTACAGCTGGTTTGGGATGAATGGTTACATATATAGCTGTCATTTATACTGTAGATAACACTGGCAATTACAATACATTTGTACAATCAGTTTTAAAATCAAATGATACCTTTCACATGTTCTAACTTTTTTAAAGATATGAAATGATTTACTGTTTTATTTCATTTTTTGCATACAGTTTTATTCCTCTCCAAATAAAATTTGAAAACATACTCGTTGGCTAAAAACATGAAAGGTGAGATCTTCCTCACCTATGCTCAAATACCAATTACAGAGCCACAACACATGATTGCTAATCTTTAATTACTCTGTATCGAATGGTAGGAAAGAAAAGTATACAGTATGGCAAACTTTAACTTGTAAATTTGACATGATATTCAACATTTTTTCTATCTTTCTGTGGTTAGATGTATGTGTATCTTTTTTGTGATCACACATGTACTTACTCTGAGGGAAGATGAGGGCACTCAAATTTGAAACGGGTACATCCTGGGGTCTACTGATCTGATAAGTGCAAAAAATGGGCTTTTTGAATTTGGACAAACTATTAACTACGTTCAGTTTTATATGGTATGTAGTTAATTATGCACATCATCTCAACCACAGACAAATCCTCTAATCACTTGAACATGAAATGACAATTTGCCAGACTATTTTAACCTTGGAAATGGCAAGACTTAAAGGAGCTTGGTCCGATTTTTCAAAATTTAGTTTTCAATGTCATGTGAAAGATGACCATTAGAGAGGTGCAAGTTTCAAATTTCAAGTGAATTGGTCAAACCGTTTTAATTTTATTGGCAATTTTGTATTTCAGAGCCGCCTACATGTTTACTGCAGTATAAATTAATTATGGTTACCATAATTAGACACATTTTCATACATATCTCCAAAATGGTACATAGCAGAGCTGTGAAATTTCACATGGGTTATGAGAAAAATATGACCAATATTTTGGTACCAAAATCTCAAAAAGTTTTATAAAAAATTTAAGCAATCGGACCATGCTCTTTTAAGATGATTTTGTATCAACTGTAATTGCACACAGATATATTTGAGATATCAGCAATTTCAGGGTTCCCAGTATTTCAAGAAAATAAAATTCCCTGATTTCCCGGGGTACTCAAGTATAATGCTGCAGGCATAGCGTCACCAAGAAAAAGGTGAATTAGGGTTGTTTTTGAGGACAAAAGGGTGTATCAGGTGACACCTATAGGGTATCAAAACAGCCATTTTAGCTCATTTTCAAGAAATAGGGTACTTTTTCAAACCCTACTGTTAAAGTGGTAATGGTAAATTCCCGATTTTGGGTGTGAATGGGTGAAAAAGGGTATATTCTGGCTTCAGA
>JXSR01S023361.1:23542-33733 GCA_000969725.1 Ophiothrix spiculata | reverse complement strand
TATATTTATAATGCACTCTTCTTTTTATTAAGCTAGAAAACAGGCGAGGTTTTTGTCACATCAAAATCATGAATTGCACCTTTAATATCATTCTTATAACATTCAATACAATATATAACAATTTCCAAACACAAGAGTAATGCAATTTCTCGACATTCTCATCTGGCGGGCTCGACTTAGTAACTCTCAATCTGCTCTCAAATCAATGGTTAACACTCTCTAACTTGTCGCACCTGCGACCCTTGCCTATGGTAAATTCACAAACCTATTAAAGTACCGACTCAATATATAGACCACTGATCTAGATATTCCAGTGACTAAGGGGCGCACCATTTGATTTTCAGGGGGAGCATGGAAGTTGGGGTCGAGTCAAGGTTTTTTTTTTTAGCCGCCGAAGGCGGCGACATTTTTTTTTTCGCCGCCTTCGGCAGCAAAGTTTTTTTTATTACATTTTTTATGTTTTTCTTTAATTTGAAGTAGTCGGGTAAAGTTTTTTTTTTCTTACTCATCTTTGGGTCAAGATTTTTTTTTTCACCGCCTTCGGCGGCGAAGTTTTTTTTTTCAAAAAAACTTCCATGCCCCCCCTGAGAATCAAATGGTGCGCCCCTAAGCTGAGCCGAGCTGCAGGCGAGACCCTTTCATGCCTCTCTTGTCAGTAATTAAACCAAACAGGAAAGCCCGATTGTAGTGCTACTCTCTAACCTAAGCCATGGATTATTTGGTGTAAATTTAGTTCACTGAGGGGTCGAGGATCAAAGAGCTTAGATCTCTTTGATTTTGAAATGGCATTGGATGACCCCAGTTCAACTTTTTGACCATTTTAGGGATTTGACCAAAATTGACATACTGATATTGACAAATTACCTTACAAGGACACTAGAAACAAGGGCAATTCATAGTGAAAGTTTAGCCATATAGGCCATAGTTTGGTTATGTGGATTCAAGGAGTTATTGCAGTGACCTTGAAATGACTGAGACAGATTACCTTGAGTCAATTTCTTGGCCATTTTGAGGATACAACCTCAAATGACATTTTGACTGACAAGTGAACTTGACCTGGCCCCACTTGGACACACCCAGAGCTAAGGCCTTATAACTCAATATTGAGTTTCCCGTCACCCACCCTCGTTATGATTTTGGACCCTCGTTTCAAAAGTGAAAATCCCGAAACATTTCATTATTTCAAAATCAGTCAATTAGAACAATGCTTTTACCTTTTTCTACTATTTTGAATTATTTCATATTTTTTGATGGTGAAGGTAAACATTGTTTTCTTTAAATTGAAGTAGCCTATACCAAGATGTATCAGAACATTGGTTTTAATGATGTATGCATTAAAAAATTGTCAAATGAGGGTAGCATTGTAATTGGCCCCTAAGATAGCCCAAAATAATAGATCTAAAGAATATTGAATAATGAAAAATGAAATAGTTGCCTCATTATAAGCTGAGCAAAATGTGACAGGAAACTCAACATTGACTTATAAGGGCCTAAAGGGTATCTATGGTGCATGCTTGGTCCATGTGAGATCAGGGGTTAAAGAGTTGACACTGACCTTGCCAAAGTCAACGTTTTGAATGTATTCTGTATTTGACATTGAATCTGACTTGATCCCCCTTAAACAGTTTTGTAGCGTCATGTTTAACCTGTAACCCTTCGTTACCAGGTTTCACAACTGTATTATGGTTGAGGAGATGCGGGTGGTGAATGGAGTCACAGAGCCTGCAATACTGCAGGAAGCAACAGAAAAGTGACTTGTAAGACTCTCCCTTCAAAGTGTTCAGGCAAGGCAAAAAATCAATTGAATGACTTCATTTTATGTTATAGGCTTACTCAATCTTTTTCAGACCAACAAATATATGTATGTTGAATATATATATGTGTTGGCTCACCCCCAAATGGGGGGGGGGGGGGGGGGGGGGGGGGGGGGGACGGGGACGACGACTTTGTGGCAAGCCTGCTTTGCAACAGAACACTTTTCAGAAAGTGGTAAAACTAGGCAACAAAAAATAAAAGTTTCCAGTAGATTTTCTGATGTAAAATTTGATGCGCCTTGATCAATTTCTCAACAACTAAAGTGTCATTTTGAAGCTTAGAAAATGCTGTAACAGATTAAATGATAAAATCAAAAATGACAAAGTCCCCCCTTTTGGGGTGAGCCATCACATATAATCTTACTTGCATGAATTGTGATCCCTTCAACAGTGGAGTGGTGACATGTTCCATCAATTTACCTTGAACACAACCTACTGGCATTGTTCTCATTGTATTGTTTGAAGCATAAATCCATTGTTGAATTCCAGGAAATGTATGAAAGTTAAAGGCCAAAATAATTACTTTTATGTTACCTATTTAAACCCATCTTCATTAAGTTTAGAAGTGATTCTATGGCTGAGTTGTAATATTGATTCTTTTAAAGGTGCATGGTCCAATTTTTCAAATATGAAAGATCCCCATTTAAGATGTTTCAATTTAAAATTTCAGTCAAATCGGAACAACCGTTTTGATTTTATGACCAATTTTGTATTTTCCACTTGCCTATACTTTACTGTGTCAGTAATTTTATGGTTACCATTATTTAACACATTTTCACTTATATCTCCAAAATACGACACGTTTCGCCGTAAAATTTCACACAGGTAATGAGGAAAATATGAGAAACATTATGGTACCAAAATCTCAGAAAGTGAGTTTAGAGAGTTCCACAGAAATTTGAGAGAGCTCTTTTGGTTCAGTCACATTTTAAAAATGTAGGTAAAAGATACTCAGCCGAAGAGTAAAATGGCAAAATTAGTTGGCAGAGCGTAGGTAGATCTAGTCAAAAACTAGCAGACTGTCTTAAACTCCTCCTGAAATTTTGAAAAAGAGTATCATCTAAGTTCTGCTAGGGCCATGCTCGGCCCAGTTTGCCAATTTTACCCAACGGTTGAGTCTCTTTTGCCTACTGTTTCGATATATGTCACTGACGCAATTACGAAAGCGAGCAAAACAAACATTTACCTAGCTTTTTAGAGTTCACTTTAATATCGTCCTTGATGTAGACCCCTATCTGAAGATCGTCGAAAATTACACATACATTGGGTGTTAATATTGAACTAGAAAACGGAATTGCCTGACCATGTTAGATCATTATTTTGAATACTTTTTATTTTTACCCTATAGATTATACTATCAATCTCTTTTTTGACCAAGAAAAACTTTTAATTTGGCCAAACTTTAGGTATAAGAAACTATTGAATATCTCCTCAGTTTAGATATGAAAGAAATACTAAAAGGCCTATTGGTTTTTAGTTTGATCTCTGCTTGGAACTGCTTGTGTATGATGTAGGCCATTTAGTTTGACATTAAAGGGACTAGCTTAGATTCCACTTAGAATTAAAAAACTTATGGAAATACTCTAAATAAAGCTTAAAAGTGTAGTAATATCCAAAAAAGTACAAAAATTTACACAGAAATGGCTCAAATTGAGAGATTACTAATCTGCAATATATCATTCTTTGATGGTGGTGTGACTATCTTGTGTTTTCTGAATCCTAAATTTGTAACTCAGATCTGGATTTACCAGATAAAAAATCAAACAAAGCCCTTAGAGATAATTTAATACATATTAAAAGAAAAACAACTTCATCTAAAATAATTTGTTTACCCATCATATGTGTAGAAACAAAATCTTCAGTGGTGGTAGGATGATCCCTTTTACAACGCACGGGACCACGGGAACAATCGAAATCGAAAATACTGGCTTGAATTAAAATGGAACGAGGATGATGCTGATCACATGTTTAAGTGTTTTGTAAAGTTTTTATTTAAAAATAGGGAAATATTTACAGTTGCAAATAACCCCAGAAATCACTCTGGAAAGATCACAAACCTGTTTTTTTTTGTAGACAACGGTTTTGAAATCTGTATATTTTTATACACTAAATAAGGGCATAAAAGAAAATTTTCGAGCTTTAATTAAAATTCAAGTTTTTTGAATGGGAGTTTCAAAATCTGATGACGTCACGTCCGACCCCCCCCTGAAAATCTTTTTAAATTTTGAAACTAGAAACACTGTTTTCACATCTTTTTTTCGCAACGAAAAAAATTAAAGCAGGTAAAGAATTGCAATTTTCTCCAATATTCCTCAAAATCATGGAAAACTACTTGGAGGTTATATTAAGTACTATAAACATGTTCTACCGATTCATGTAAAAAAAATATGTAGGTAAAAATTAGTGTGAAGAATCTAGGCCAGTCCCTTTAATGGGTATCATAATTTAAGGTTTCCTGTATGACAATCAATTAAAATCAATTTTGGTTTCTATATTAGGTCTTGTAGTTTAAATTAGTGGGGCACTCATCATCCACCAAAACAGACATAGTACAGTGAATATTATTATGATCAATCGGTATTAAAGTCAGAAAAAAATAGGGAATACCACAATTTAAATGTAACATATTGTTCGTTTTTTATGTGGTAAAGTATTTTTTCCAAAATGTCAGTTTTGTTGAGCATGATTTTGTTAAGATTTCGTTTTGATAATCCAGAAGAAATCATGTAACAATACATTATCAAACAATGAACAATTCACGTCAAATTCCAATGAATGGGGTGGGGTGGTCCGGTGGTAGTGTGATGGGGCATTTTTAGAGGAAGTTGCCTCCAGTTCATGCTGTGAGACAAACACGACAGACACTCTTAAACCAGAGATGCCACTTGGGTACGGAAAAAAATTAGGCAATTAGTCTAAATAGGATACTAATTTTGATCGAAGGGGTTTCAGCATCCCCTTGGAGAAGATTTTTTATATTTTATGTACTAAAATCTCACTTTTCATTCACATTTTGACCCTATTAACCATTTCCATGCAACTTTCTACCACAAATCCTGATTAAAATGGTCAAAAATGACAAAAAATTAGGAAAATTGGCATCCCTGTTAAACCAGGTTTCAAAACTTTTTTGTCAATGTAACATGAATCTCAACAAATAATTCTGAACATTAAATTTCATCAGAACTGGGAATAAAATGAATGAAGAAATTTCATATTGATTTTCCCTATTCCAAATTACACTTACACTTAGGTTTGATGGGCTAATTAATAGGCGTAAGCCTCTAAGACCCATATCCTGTTACTTTCCAGAATTTGTCAAGTTGGCTTTTGAATTGATTTATTGTTTTCACCTCTACGACCCAAGAGGGTAGGTTGTTCCAAATGGAGATGATCCTGACGGAGAAGTTACTTCAGCAATTGAGACCTTTTTTCAACCCCGCTTTGTATAAATTTAACTTGAATCTATGCCCTCGACTTCTCTCTGTTGTAGGGTTAGTCTCAAATAAGGTTGACTTGCTGACTCCTTCAACTTCAAGCCCTTGTACTATCTTGAATGTTTCTATAAGATCTCCTCTTATTCTTCTCTGTTCTAGGCTGTATAAACCAGTCTCTTTAAGTCTCTCTTGGTAGCTCATGTTTCTTAAGCTTGGGATGAGTTTAGTGGCTCTACGCTGGACCTTTTCTAACATAGCAATGTCCTTCTTCATAAAGGGACTCCAGGCTTGTACTGCATACTCAACATTTGGTCTAATATATACCTTGTACAGCATTATAAAGCATTTTTTATCAAAATGCTTGAATGTGCGCTTTAATATTCTAAGCCTACACATTGCTTTCTTGGATGCAGCAGCGCATTGTTTGCTTGTCTTTCCGTCCTCTGAAATTATAACTCCTAAGTCTTTTTTTCCTCCCCGTGTGGAATAACATCTGGTCCAAGGCTGTACTCTTCCCCATTGTTGGTGTTACGCATATGCATTCGTTTGCATTTAGTCGCATTGAAGCGCAACAGCCACTTTTCCGACCACCTTTGAAGTGACATCAAATTGCTTTGTAGACGATTAAATTAGACGATTAATATCACAGCAATTCCATACCAGGGCCAAATCCAAAACTTGTCAACTAAATTATCAAAAATTGAAGTTAATAAAATATTTCTTTCCTATGGGCAAGTAGGGTGCTAATTGAATTTTCATGTTCAAAACATAATTTTTTTGCACCAAAATATGTTGTTTCTCTAAGCATAGACTGTGCTTTAAGATACATCCATTCAAAGATAATTGTGTGCTCTTTCAAGACGGAATTCTGAAATCCTGATTCCCAACAAAACAAACCAAGTACAGTAAATTAGTGAGTAAAACTAGTTTTATTTGTACAAGATTTTAAGTTTGTGTCTGAACTTTTTGAGAAGGATTTGAAAATTTCAATTAACCAGTCCCGTCACCATTTGACATCAAGTGTGGATGATCGACTTGTAAACAGTATTTTTGAATTTTGTTACTTGCTTGGCTTATAATCTTTTGCACTAATCTGAGTGAGACTGCTGCATGCATGCGCATGATCAGTTCTCTAGTAAATGGTATCATTACACTTAGTCTTTGTAATTGTAAACAGGTAAAATTCATGCGAATAATTAACACGATATACAGTGAAAGCAACACCATACATGGTAAATAGCACCACTCTGGTATATATGTAGTCCTGGCACCATGACTTGACTTGGTGTCAAGTCATGGGAATTATGTATAGTAAAACTGCCATTTAAGCTTTCTACATTTTAACATGAAATATTTGAAAAATAAAAAACGTTAAAAAAAATCCTTTCACCATAGGCATAATAGTGTAGATTCATAACAAACATGATTTAAACCCACAGATGAAATTTATCGCCCAAAATCTGGATGTAAACAAAGTTGAGGTTGTCAAATTCGGAAACCCGATGCTACAAGCAGGACTGGAAAGAATGTGAATTTCCCAGGAAGAAAACTCAAAAATGCCCTAATTTCTGTATTCGAAAATGCAGAATTTCCCACCAAATTCATTAATTTCCCACCAAATACTCTAATTTCCTGGGAAGGAGCTTCCTTATTTCCACACTTTTTCCAACCCTGGCTACAAGATACAACTTACAAGGTAATTTGATTTTAATTCTGAATGTTAA
Organism: Ophiothrix spiculata; assembly: GCA_000969725.1. Lineage (NCBI taxonomy): Eukaryota > Metazoa > Echinodermata > Ophiuroidea > Amphilepidida > Ophiotrichidae > Ophiothrix > Ophiothrix spiculata. Next base: position 26,758 of record JXSR01S023361.1, on the reverse strand, counting down.
CAAATCACTTATCATGAGATGCACAAGACTCTCAAGGAGCATACTGATTACAAAATTTGTGAACAGCTTCAATATTTTGGCTGAATTTGAGGTGTGGACTTAGTCCGAAGATGGTTTGTATTGACATGCTTAAATGGCAGTTTTATTGCAACACCCTTCCCCCCCCCCCCCCCAAAGCAAACACATACCATCAACTTGTTTCTTCTCTACCATCAGGATGGCAATGTCCGAGTAAAATTGAGCATCACTGGGCGGTAGATTGGGGCTCCTGAAAAAAACAATTACACAAAACACTCGTAAGTTGAGTAAAATTGAGCGTTTTTGGGTGGTAGAATAGGGCCCTGGAAAAAAAAATATTACACAAATAATCAGAAGTTGAGTAAAATTGAGCGTCACAGTGCAGTATAGAATAGGGCTTCTCAAGGAAACATTACACAAACAATCAGAAGTTGAGTGCACAAGACTGATTACAAAATTTGTGAACAGCTTCAATATTTTGGCTGAATTTGAGGTGTGGACTTAGTCCGAAGATGGTCTGTATTGACATGCTTAAATGGCAGTTACTTGACACCAGAGGGTGAATTAAGCCCTTCCCACTGGTCATTCAATTCAAACTGCTATTTCCACAGCATATAAACAGCACACTGAGTGAACCAACTGCATAGACTTATATGATAAAACTACTGATGGAAAACTTGCTATATAAAATTTATTATTTTGTCCAAGTGTGAATGAATTTTAGGACCTTCAGAAAGAGGATATTCACAGCTTGATATCAATGCAAACAAATCTCAGTTGGACAGAGTTTTCCATTCCCAAAATACAGTTTGAAATAGAGTAAATTCAAACTGTTTACCATACAAATGAATGCAGTAGTGGAGTGACCTTGGTTAACATTCCATTGGGTCAACTGATGAGTGTTGCTGTGTGTACTGTTATGGGAAGGGTTTAATTCACCTGCTGACTTGACACTAAGTCAAGTCATGGTGCCAGGACTAAAGTCTATCTTATAAATAAACTCCCTAACAATCGCGTCCAAAATATCCAAACAATTGTGCTTGTACGCAGTCCGTGCGTACGCGTAATTCAGAATTTAGATCATCTGACACAGCTGACGCATGAAGATCGTTTTGACTGGTCAATTTTCCCCAGCCAGTGGCAGTGACAAGAACTTGGCATGGCGATCGCGGGAAAAACCAATCACATGCAACTGCGTGAATATCAGTGTGTCGCGTACGGCGCAGAGTACTACTTGACAACACGCGTTAATGAGTAAAAAAAACGCGAAACGGGGAGCTTATTTCGAAGATTGACTGTAGTATAGTCTGAGCTGTGATTCGATTGTACCGATTCGTTTTTCCCCACCTGGGGTGTTGAATCGTAAATAAACAGAACCAGAGCTTCCAGACCCATACTCCATTTCATTACATATTGGGTCTGGGCTAACAGCCATTGACTCCTGCAAAAAAGCCAACAATATTTTGAAATATGAAGCAGATGCACCTCTTGTAACAACAGATGTCTGTGATCATCAAATATCACTCAGTTCAAGAAGAATTCATCATAATCAAAAGCTTTCATGTACCAAAAATCGACAAAATTCCGACTGTTTATTGCCGAATTCAACACACTTGACAGACTAAGATGGCGTCAAAAATGATGTATTGTAAACAATGGTACAAAATCTAAGTCCAAATGTCCCACTAGTCGTTGCAATTAATGTTTTAGTTAGCGGAACTAATGCTCTTGCTCTTGTCAGACATCGATGTACGCAACTTGAAAGATAAAATAGAAAAATCGGGTCAGCCAAATTTTGGCCATCGCTAGCTACAAGTAAATACATCACCAATGGTGGCGCACTTCGGACCCAGATTTGAGCAAAATATCCCCCCTCATTATGTAAAACTATATCATTAAATCTTTAAAAAGAAATCATTTTTAATTTTCTCAATCTATAGTATTTACTTGGATCCATTTAGATTTTGACTGAAAGCCTTACTTTTCATGAAATTTGACTTAATCACCCTCTTCATGCACAGTTGGTTCTATTGTTATAGGATAATAGGGCCCAAAAATTACAGCAATAAAATTGATGTATCTCTGCAACCACAAGTCTCACAGAGCTGATTTATGGCTTGTTAGATTTCTTTCAATTAGCTCTTCAAAATGAAATATATTTCATAATTATCAAAAAATACTTTAATTGTTTGTTTAGGTAGCTACCATCGCGGTAAAGGGATTAGACTACAGTAACTGTGGTACGTATGTGATAATGTGGGCAAATTTGTCCACCTATCCAATTACGCGATGTTTATCATGAATCTGAAGCATCAAAAACACAACAAAGTCATAATGACAACATGTTCAATTATCAAAACATAATCTTGAACACTTCTAAGAATTCTAGGATCCAAAAAAAATACACAAATTAGACGATATAAAGCAAAAAATACTCACCAAAGTTTGCTCGTATCCGAGCTGTCTACTATCCGGTTGCATCGCCATAGTTGGTGTTTCTAAAAGTGATACAATGATTTTAATAAATAAGAATTTATTTCCTTCATAATTAAAGTAAACTTTGATTATTAATCAAATAAATAATCATATTTGAACATTTAAGGCAAAATAGAAAAGATAAATTAGAAGTTTTTGGGTTATGACAAATTTATTCTTAGTTTAGGAAAATAATGCCTTAAGGCATTTGTTCTAGAAATTATCACTAACCAAAATATCCAAGATGTCAGCGCCCATGAACAGGAAGGACCCAGGATTTCAGAAAGTCCATTTTCATCCGTGATCACTCCTTTCACAGCATTTAATCCACCAGTAAAACAGCAAATGAACATCCATATTTAAATATGAGTCGTGGTCGAGGTAAAAGATGGGGAGGAACTGGATTTGAAGAAGGGGTAAGTACACAAGTAGGCCTATTCAGGCTTACATTGAGTCGAGACAATTCGATCGCTCGTGCCTGCACGATACTCATTGGAAACAGTCCCATATATTGTTCCTACTCGTGTGTAATGAACACTGAAAAAACTTCCTAAAATCTCATGATATATGAGAGCAAATGCAACAAGGTCTCTGAATCGTGGATGAAACATGTTTAAGAAATGAATTATCACTAACCTGATATTTTAATCTATCCTTGTAAGACAAGGCGGTAGACGAAGTATACCTCACCTTTGTTTTCGCTGTCAATCAAATCGATTGAGC
>JXSR01S023361.1:0-11843 GCA_000969725.1 Ophiothrix spiculata | reverse complement strand
TTTTAAGCGGGTAGGTAGATGACATCAATCACCCCCTGTAAAGAAAGTAAAACTACCTATGAGACAAGTTTTGCACCATAATGTACATAAAGAGGAATGACTTTTCTGACAAAATTTCAATGATATAGCTCAATCCCTTCTGGGTAAAGTTTAAAACTTTTTGATACCCCCTCGTATAAACCATTTTCTTGAGGGGCCTTTAAGTAAACCTGAGAAGACCAAAATGCAACTGTTCTTGGCCATGCATCTGTATACCAACCTTTCCACTGAGTACCCCCACCAAGCTTTTATGCTTATTGTATCTTTGCAGCTTTGTAGCTCTGTGGCTTGTTTCATTTCACCCTTTAGTAGCTTTGCAGTTTTGCAGCTTTGTCACTTCATGTCCCTTCAAAAGTTCATTTCAACTTGAAAAATCTTGCTGTGCGACAAAATATTGTTGATACGGATTATCTCAGCGACATGTAGCTTTGCCACTATGACAACCAGACTAGACAAAGCAACAAAGCTACAAAACTACATGAAAGCAGCATAAGGTGACCAAAGCCCCACAATTCTTAAAAAATGGTTTCTATCATAACTTGATTTTTGTTTTGGAGAAAATCACTAAGAATACCTTTTTGTCATTTTGTTTTGTAAGAATTGACAAAAATCAGTACTTAGTTCTATGGATTATTTAAATTCTTTTTGATAACTTAGTTTCAGCAAGAATTACCAATAAGTGCACATATAACAAATTGGCAAATGTCAATGAATTATGGTTTTAAAAATATTTCGAAATTCCATAAAACCACTTTGAAGTATACGTCTGTGAGGCGTTTTGTCAGCAAGTCAATTGAAATTACCTTGATAAAAAGAGTATTTGTTGCATTTTTCTGGATTTTTTTTCCATATCTCTGTCTGAAGATTCATCTGTGTATATTCCGCAGCCCCAGGGGGGTATTCAAGTTTAGTTTGGGTAGGTAGCTGCCGCTTAGAAATTTGAAAGGCCATCTAAATCCCAATTTTTAAGAAAAGGAGACATGTCCATGTCCGTTTTTTTACCCCAAATTTGAGCTATTTTTGCACAAATTTTGTAATTTACAACATGTCCCTATAAATACTTTTGTACTTAGTAGCCCCCTCACCCCCTGCATAAATATTATAAGTAAAAGTGAAAATGAAACCCCATTAGCAGTGATTGAATGGGACTTAAGATAATTAATCAAAACAGTAGTGAAGTGAGTTGAGTTTTGAAACTAACTTCATCAGGGTCAATAGTGCTATGTTATGTAGCTGAATTCAAGGTTGACATAAACTCCATTATTTAAAAAAAACAATGCAAACATTGAGCATTTACTATTTTAGAAGCACATTGATTGATTTTTTTTTAGTTTTCCTTATACTTTGTTTGGAAAATCTGTGGAATTTTGGAAAAAATGTACTTTGAAATGTGTGTATTTCAAAAAACAAGCACATCAGTGACCTATTTTTTTAAAATTTTATATTCATTATCAGCACAAATGAATCTTCCAAATACTAGATTTTAAAGAAATACAATGAAGATTTTGCTTTCCAGAGGAAACTCCTTAAATGTGCACACCACTTGTTTATATTTATGAACTCAAGTTCAAGCTTGTACACTATCATTAACCTGAGTACTCAATGATTATACAGAGTGTATCATGAAATTGAGATTCAGTGAAGCAAAAGCTGTTACTCAGAGTTTCACAAACAGTTTCACAATATTGCGTTCATCAGACAAGTGATCTATGGTATAAATTAGTGCTTATTTCATAAGGTGGTACATAAGCAAATAATCTCAAGATTGATATGAGATTTGATAAAACAAATGCTCTTTGCCAGGAATTGAAGCGGGAACCTCCTGCTTATTATATAAGGCCTATTTGCTTGATGTTGTGATTGATAATTTAGAATTGACTGATTGATTGATTTGATTGCTTTAAAGGGACTAGCCTAGATTCCACCTAGAATTAGAAATTTAAAGAAATGTATAAATAAAGCTTAAAAGTATAGTAAAATCCAAAAAGTGCAAACATTTACACACAAATGGCTCAAATTGAGAAAAAATCAATGTTCAATATATCATTCTTTGATGGTGGTGTGGCTATCCTGTGTTTCCTAAATCATAAATTTGTACCTCAGATGGATTTACCAGATAAAAGATCAAACAAAGCTTGTGGAGATAATTTAAAACATATTAAAAGAGAAACAATTTTATCAAAAATAATTTGATTAGCCATCAAAATTGTAAAAACAAGATCTTTTTAAGTTTTCAAACTAGAAACACTGTTTTCACACCACTTTTTGCGCTGGCGTAATAAAAATTAAGTAGGTAAAGAAATTTTCTCCTATATTTCTCAAAATCTTGGAAAACTACTTGTAGGTTATATTACTATAAACATGTTCTATCGATTCAAGTAAAAAAATATGTAGGTAATAAACTAGTGGGAATAATCTGGGTCAGCCCCTTTGAAGGTAATTGATCGATTCTGTTTTTTCCTCTTTTTCAGCATACAAGCGGGTGAACTACTTCCATGTGAGCAATATCTTCTGTACAGTAGCCAATCATCAGCTCAGAAATCAATTGAATTTTCATTGGCTAACAAGACTTCCAGCAATACTCGCATTGTGCCAAATAATACTCCAAGCAGAAATGGAATTGATTCTGAAAGACCACAAGGTGAAAGGTCAAGACCTCAAGGTGAAAGTTCAGGACCTCAAGGTGAAAGATCAAGACCTCAAAATGAAAGTTCAGGACCTCAAGGTGAAAGATCAAGACCTCAGGATGAAAGGTCAAATCAAATGTCAAACTCAACTGTGACATATCAAGAAAATCTTTCTAAGCAGTCAGGTCTGCAAAGAGCAGAAACATCCCAATTCAAAACTCCTCAAAGTTCAAATTCAAAACCTGCTCAACAAGAGTATACAAATACTCCTAAAAGTTCAAGAACTACTGCGACTGCTGGAGATCCAAACTTTGTGTCTGAATTCTACAATAATTCCCGATTGCATCACATTTCAACATGGGGAGCTGAATTCAAAGCATATGTAAGCTCTTTACAGGCAAAGGGAGATGTTTGTTTTCCTGGTCGAGAAAAACTTGAGGATTTAAAAAGTAGTCAAAGTGATGCAAGTTCGTTAGGTTCAGTTTCACAATCAGACGTGGCTAGAGGTTTGAGTAGTCGTCAGAGTAGTCGTGTCATCATGCATATTGATATGGACTGTTTCTTTGTCTCGGTGGGTTTAATAGGCAGGCCTGATTTGCTTGGTAAACCAGTCGCAGTTACGCATTCAAAGGGTAAAGGCATGCCAGTTGTGAACCAAGAGGCAAGGGAATATGAACAAAAATATTATGAAAATAAATATGCAAAGAAAGAACAAAATAGAGCCCAAAATATATCTCTGTTTAATAAAAGTGGATCAGACAGTTCGTTAGATGCTTGTGATGAGTCTAATGAAAATGATGATTCTGATAGACTGAGGCATGGTGAGAAGCATTTGGAAGGCTTAGAGCTTTCGAAGCATTCAGATCATTCTTCCTCAGCTTCATCAACGGTATCGTGCAATCAACCTTCAACATCTAGTGAATCACCATCTAGTACGCATCAAACTTCTCCGGGTGATTACAGATCCACATTATCCAAGCAGTCTTCCACAGAGTCCTTTAGTTCTATGGCTGAGATCGCATCCTGCAGCTACGAGGCCAGGAAAGCAGGCATCAAGAACGGCATGTTTATGGGCCGTGCCAAGCAGCTGTGTCCTGATCTGCAGATGATTCCGTATGATTTTGAAGGCTATAAGAGAGTGTCCAAGACATTGTATGAGACTGTTGCAAGGTGAGTTTAGAAGTGAAGTTACTTGGGCACATGTGAGTACAAGAAAGTCGTATCTACAATAGCTGCCTTAAGTTACATTTAGTTAACACCTAGTCACTAGAATGTGAAAAATCCTTCAAAATTTTACTGTCATTTGTCAGTGGCTCTTGAAATGGTTACCGTCACCTGAAGAACCATTTCAAGAGCCACTGACCTAGATACTGGAGATTACACAGTGTGCAATCAACAATAATGACAAATGGCAGCTATTGCAGATACATGATGAAGTGTTTTACATACGTTTATTTTCATAAGAGCAAGCAAATGATGCATGTGTGCACACAGGTCGGTTTTAAAGTTGACCTAATTTCAAAGTTTTTCGAATGGTAGGGTAGAACTAAATGCTGTATCAGTATAATGTTACCATGCATAGCCTAGCAGTATAAAGACCCCAACTCTTAACCATCAGGCATTGAGTGGTGTGTAGTTCAATCTGCGCGTGTAGTAGGTTAAGGTGTAATGCCCATGAGCAAGATATTAACCCTGGGGGTCTTTAAAAAGTTTTGTACGGGGACGTGCCTACCAGACTCTGACAATATGACCCATCCCTGTACCCATTTTTGGCTCAAAAACCCACCCTTTTTGAATACACATTTTTTTTTAAATTGGGCACATTCATATGCGATGAAAACCATCCCACGATGAAAACCATCCCATCGCTATACCAAAAACTGTGAAAAACCACCCCAGTAGGCAGGCATGTATGCATGTACCTTGACCCCCCTGCATATCAACCGTCACACATTCCTTTTGACCCAGCCAATTGGGTACTAAATTTGGGATCGGGACCCGGGAATTCGAGTCCCGCCCGTGAAAGTCGGGACTCGGGAACAAAAAAATGTTCCCGATTCCCGAAAGTGGTACCAATTTAAAAGTACCAACTTTTCATTTTCGTAGTAAGTGTAGAACTTACAATTTACGTATGCAAGCTGTAGTAATCCATTTTGATGTATTTCCAATGATCCGAAAGTAGTGTTGTACCGGTACACGAACGCAAGATTCGTGTTCCGTAAGAAATATGCGGTAGACGAAAACACGAAACAAACGAAAGCTGTTCGATAATATGTCATTTTATCAACAACAAAAATTACGCTTCGATCGCGAAAAATGAACCTGTTTTGTTTATGTTATTATTGTCACTAGATGGCGATGTTCTTATTTTCATAAACTACTAACTATCACACTTACACATGCGCAGTTCATAACAAGATCCAATCACCGAGTCACGCGATCTTTTCCCACCGGTATTAGTAGCATTGCATTGGAGCAACGTAAAACTGGGTACCGCTGAGATTGGCGCCGCAGAGGAGGGTGGTCGTGGCAACTATTGCATGGTTGCCATTCTTATCGTATACGATCCCCGGCTGCGTCGATGTGACTCATGTCCTATACCGCCTCTATAAGAAACATCGTGGGAAAATACACTTCCGGGATTGTGCAGGATTGCCGCTAAAATTATATTGCTAATTGGTAAAAAATATGATAACATATATAAAAAGTGGGGTTCACGCGTGAACCCCAACGGATTTAGGATAACATAATTATGCTAATTACGATAAGAACACTTTTGTAGTTTTTTGAGGAGAGGTAAAAATATGATCTTTGTAATTATTTTCTTCAATACGTGAGTCACGTGACCCAATAGAAATACACGTAGATCGTTCCCTAAATTTGCGTTTGGAAATCCCTCATCCCTAAATCTAGGATCTTCTCAGAATTGTGTCAGCCGCCGCCTGTGGCGCCGTTTACTTCCTGGTTAAATAACATGCGTAAATAACATGAAAAAAGCAACATTTGATCTTGATTTTATCGCAATAATCTTTACTTTTCCTTCATTTTATAATATTTTTGGTTGCAACAATGTATTAGTAAAAGTTTTGGTCTATAACAGTTCGAATTATAGTAATGTAGTAACAAATTCTCAATGTAAAAATTGAACTGTGTACATGAAACACGACCAACAAGCTTAGCTAGTGGACAAAAAGAACAGCGCAACATCGAGCTAAGTCCGAGTTCGACACACGAATTTCATATTGAAAATAATAAAATTAAAGGATATCGTCATTATGTTAAAAACATTTCTTACGGACTAGTGGTTTGGTAAGTCTGAAAATCTGTATCAAATTGTCAAAAAATGACAGCATTACAAGTTGCCATATTCGACAGTCTAACACACATGACATAGTACATGCAATGAAACACAAATTTTGCGTACGTGAACGGCACTCACATATTTCGGGATTATTTTCGGGAATCCCGAGTCCCGCCCGAAAAACCAACTCGAGTCTCGGGAGCAATAATTCCCGAAACTCACACCCTTATTGGGTACTAACATTCTTCAATGCAGGGAAGGTAACAGGCTCCTGATTATGGAGTTTGCAATCCCCCTGTCAATCCTGTCATTGCAAGAAATCAATAAAGTCTTATCAGGACAAATCTTTTCTAAAGAGGGATGGCTCTCAAACCAACCTGTGCAAATATACAAATACAACATGATATAGAGGGAAATAGTGAAAATTACAGATCCCGCGGTGTTGGATGCGTGTGACAGAGGGATCAGGAATTTTCAAAACTTTTCGAAATAATCCATGTTGTGTTTGTTTTACTATACCTCATAAATATTTCACTAAATGTAGTGTTAACACATCAAAAAATCACCCAAAAATGTCCATTCTTTTTGGTCACTGTATGAATTTCCAACTCATAAGTGATATGATTATGGGGTTGCGATAGTTGTTCAATTGTTTCCCTGTGGGAATTATGCGCACTTTGGGGAAGTAGGCAAAATACTGTCATGCGCATTATGTTTAACTGACCAATAATTGTATTTTGTGTTTTCCAAATAAATATTTATGAGGTACAAAAATACAGGTTATCCCCTTATACCTTGTAACCTTTACTACTTCCATTTTAAATTGTTCAGAAAATCACAAGTAAGTTTGCAGTTGTTTTTCTCAATCTCTAGGAAATGGAGCAATTCATATATTCCTAAGAGTTTACAGTTGAAACCCTTTAACACACATTTGTTTATATCCCTAAAAGCCTGATGGCTTAACATTGATTTTCAAGTTCTTAGCACTGAATTAGTATGTAGTAGGTGATGGATAGCATAAAATCCTGAGAGCACAAATTAAATGTGTGGTCTCACTTATTTCATATTCAAGAGATTCCAATGTATTACTAAGGCGACAAAAAAACCCCTTGTTTTAGGGCCTTAAATTTGCGTTTTATTAAAGTTTTACCAAAATCATGTAAAGTCAGCCATTTTTTGGCCAAAACGTAACAATTTTGGTTAAATTGTTGTTAAAAATTTCTTTGTAAAACTTTTTCAGTTTTTATCCCAACTTTTGGTGATTTTTGGGCTATTTAGGCAAAAAAATGTTAGAAAAAAAATTAGCCCGACCGACCGACCCTTCTTAAAAGGTGCGCCAACCTTTAAAACAGTTTTTTTGTCGACCTAAGGCTAATTTGCAGAATTTGACCTCATGTTATTCTTGGCAGCTACACTCATAACATTGAAGCAGTCAGTTGCGACGAGATGTTTGTGGATATAACTAGTGTACTTGAAGATACAGGGGTGTCTCCACTGGAATTTGCCGGTGTCCTCAGAGAAGAAATCAAGGAGAAGACGAGATGTAATGCATCAGCTGGCCTTGGTACGTTATTATAAGTTACGTTTATGAGTTGCGCTCAAAAACATAATGGCGCCTATTCTTGAATTTGCTGATATACATATTAAGGTATTCAAAAAGAAGAGAAGATATCCAGCATTAAATGGCATTGAAAGTAAAAAAAAACCATACATGTAGTGTCTCAATCCAAATTTGATAATCTAGTAGCCGCATGCATTTGAATAATTTCATTATCCCGGGATACTCGTAGACGTTAATCTTTCACCTATGTACCATGTTCAGTTATAGATTATACTTGGACTCTTGTCATATTGCAATATTTATAAATAGATACCTTTCTAGGTGGCCAGCAGTTTGTGACTCCGGGAGTAGTACAGAACTGATTACGGGGATGTGTCGCAAACTTGGGTAATAAAATCAGGCTGGCTGGTATGCCAATGGGTTCTTTTTCTTTGAAAATGTGGTATTTTGATGATATGTTTTCAAAATTTGCACCAAAATGGCACAAATTTTGGATTTTTTTTCTAAATTTCAAACAAAAATCAGCCTAAATTCATGCCAAATTAGTGTAAATTTTTGCAGAAAATTTCAACTTTTGTATAAATTTGACTCAAAATGTGGGCATTTGGTATATGGATGGGTCCCTTTTTCTTGAAAGTTGGTATACATGGTTGGTACTTCACACTTCCCAGCGGCACACCCCTACCAAAACCAAATTTGATTACTCCCCCTCCCCCATGTTTGTGGCCAAGTTCTTTTAAGAGGTTATTGTAAAAGCTCCATTCCTCTCATGCATAATTGGCTGCATCCAAAACTATAGGTAAATGCACACAATGATGTGAATAAGGTAAAAACTGTTAATTTGCTATTTTGTTGTTTGATTTCAGCCAGTAACATCCTTCTTGCCCGCTTGAGTACCCGTGTTGCCAAACCTAATGGTCAGTTTTTCCTGGATCCTGAAGCTGTGTCAGAATTCATGAAGAAACAATCAGTCAAGGATCTGCCAGGTTTGTTCATCTGCAATCATAGCATGATTTATATACCACCTTTTTCGTCAGGCTTTTCCGGATTCACAGATGTAACTTGTTTGTTTTCTTCGTTCGTGCGCATTGAGATCATTTGATGAGTGTGCGCCTTATAAGAACCCTCCATCATCATCATCATCATCTCATATATAGATTATTGTCCTTTGATTGGTTAAAAGTGAGGGCTTGGATTTAACTAGGCCTGGGGCATATTTTTCACTAGGCCCGCTCAGCATGTTTTGCGGCGCCGGTGTAACACGAGCAATATGCGCGGGACTATTGACCATCAGGCGTTTTAAGTACAAAAATGGTTCTTTTAACCAACCAGATGACAAAAATATATATATTTGGTATATAAAACAAATATTGACTGCTTTTTCTTCGGAGCATGGTTAAAATTATTTCCCCTAGGTGATCTCAAATCAGTATTTCTCCTCGGTGATCTCAAAATCATGAATATCATGGTTTTGAGATCACCTCGAGGAAATAATTTAAACCATGCCCCTCAAAGCAATATTTGTATATTAGCATAAGAAGCTTTTGTATTTGAATCATTTAGTAGTGAGACTTACTAGAACCTTATTTGTAACCCATGTAGTGACCTCAATCCAAGTGTTACTCATTAAAGCTGTGCCAGCATATAAAAAGAAATAATCAGTCAAAAGGTTTACAAGGTGTAAATTTGATTGGAGTTGAAGATTGAGTATCTTGAATTTGTCTGTGCTTAACAGCTCTTATTGAGTAAAATATTGAGTCTCATTTGTTCCTCATGAGCCAGGATTGTTTTCATCACCGACCAAAATTTCGCGGTAAATGGGTGTCTTTTTCAGTATAGGCCGCGTCCCGCGCGGGACGTGAAAAGGGTATCAATTTCACTGTTTTTTGAAAAAAGGGTGTCCTTTTTATAATGGCTATGTCGGTGATTTGGGTGGCGATTTTGAGAAGTTGTCAATTTTCAATTCAATTCAAGCTTTATTTCCATTTAAAAAAAATACAGGAATACAGTAAAGTACAAATACAATAAAAGAAGACATATGGAGGAATAGACTGGGAGGCCAAAAAGGCCTGTAAAGTAGTCTACCCCTTATGAAATAAATGAGTAACATAAAAACACCATTGTTACCTGTACCAAACAAGACAGGACAAGGACGCGGACGGGACGTGGACGGGCTCAAAAATCAAAAAACGAGAGGGGCAAGATATAATACTAGTAGATTTCAATAGTGAAAATTTATTCGTACTTTTTAATGAGGGACTGTTTAAGTGTATTGCGAAAGTGTTTAACAGTTTTTGTTTCTTTTAATGATTTGGGGAACGAGTTCCAAAGAATTGGGCCGCGAGAACGAATTCCTTGGTCGGAGAAAGATTTTTTGTTTTTTGTTAAATGAAGGTCATTGACATGTCTTGTTGGATAGTCGTGGATATCTGATCGTTTTGTAAAATAGTTCTTAAAAGCTACCGGGAGATCATTAATAGAATATTTGTACATAAATAATCCGAGTTCCAATGTATACATGTCACTTATTGTAAGAAAATTACTATTGGCAAATAATGGACCGGTATGACTTCTGTTGTGACTTTTAGAGACAGTCCTTATTGCCCATTTTTGAAGTTTGACTAGTTTATCAATATACAATTTGCATGTGTTTCCCCATATGAGTATGCCATAATTGTCTTGGAAATCCAGCATGACTAATTTTGGTCAGCCTGTGTCTCATCTTGTTTACAATCCCCTGGTTACAATCGGCAATCGCTCGAGTTGTTTCCTGGTTTCATATTTATACACCTTTTGTAAATTGGTAAAGGTGATGTGCGGGGAATTTACTCGTGCAAACGGTTGACAGCTAGCAGCTCTGTTTGCGTTCCGGTGAGGAAGTCTTTACACTAAATGTCTGATCGGGGTGATCGGGAGATTATCACTGAAAAAGGTTGCTGTGGCTTTAAAGTCGGTGATTTGGGTATCTTTGTTTGCACCAGGGCTGTGGTCAGCAAGCTTTTAGCCAGAGGGCCGTCAAGCCGTCTTTTGGACGGTCTGTTACGATAAATGATGGCCTAGAAAATGCTAAAGCCGTCCTAGAGGCCGTCAAAAAATGTTAGAATTTATCTTCAATAATCATCATCATCACAAAATCTGATCAATTTATTGTACTTTGTGAACTTAAAATGGGTTTTATATCGCGTTTTTTCTTCGTTCGTTCCATAGACTGAATCCTCCAGTCCCTGTTGTGGCGCTTTTTTGCTCTCACGTTCAGGGACTGAAAACTTTACCCGTAAAAAAAGTGGCGGAAAACGCATCAAATTCAAATATTGATGCGGGAACATGCGCAGTAGAGTCCAGCATCGTATTAAGTGTATATACGCTATATGCCAGTAACATTGAAAATGACTAGTCAATCGACTAACTTCACGGTTGTTAAAGAGACTGAAATAATAAACTACTTAATATTAATGATTTGCTGAAGGAAAGCTCGTTACGTCATGCGATCTGCAGTGACGCTCATTATTTCAGTTTTTTATTCATGTAAAAATTTCGCCGCTCAGTGATTGCTACCATGAAGCTTTGTGATTTTCATACCTTGATATTTGTAATAATATGACGACCACCAAACAGCTGATCATGCAACAATGGACTCAAAGGAATATAGATCATTTTAGACAAATTTGAATGCAGTTGGTCATGTTTCAACTGAACTGGAGCCTGAATCAATTTTCGTGTATACAGCCTAGCCCAGCATGACCAGAGCACCGTTGGTTGACATGACATGAACTTTCTTCAAGCTCATTGTAACTTCGGTGGGGAAGTTTATGTAAGCTAAACTGATGTGAACAGACATGTAGCCTATGTGAATACAAATGTGATTGGACTCATGAAAAAAGCAGAGCAAGTGATTCACAGTTAGGGAATGCATGCTCATTGTGTTGTTTATCTGTGAAGTCATTCATTCTCTTTTGTGTCTCTTTTGCTACTGTTTTATTACACCTTTGCCACCAATGTCATGATGTAAATGATGCGGAAAATAATGCATGGAAACTGTTTTAGTTTGAACAGCATTAAAAGGCCAAGGAGAAAAAATGACAGACCAGCTCAGGCTCAGCCTCAGTGAATATTTGAACAAATCAATAGTCTTGACATTTGACAAGGCGGTAGAAACAGTATTTGTACTCTTTGTTTTCGCTGTCAATCAAATCGATTGAGACACAGAATAATCGCCATATAAATCGATGTTTATTACAGCTAGCTCGTCGAATGATCGATTATGTAGACGGTAACTCAATTACAATACTCATTTAAAAAGTTATTTTGTTTGCCA
>JXSR01S023360.1:10937-24181 GCA_000969725.1 Ophiothrix spiculata | reverse complement strand
CAACTGTTTGAGCTTCTGAAACCATGGCTGTGCTGGCCACCACGGTGCTATTAGAGTTGCGACTGCCCCTTGTGCTTCTATCACTCTTAACACATGGGGAATCAATCTGAATGGGGGGTTCACATAATTGTTGTGCATGTGCCAATCTGATTGGGTGAGCGCATCGATTCCTGATGAACAAGGATCCGCGAACCGACTGTTGTAGCGCGGTAAGTGTGTGTTCGTTAATGTCGCAAATCTGTCGATTGTATGTGGCCCCCACAGCCGATTTAGATACATAAATAAGTTTTTGTTGAGTTGCCATTTGTAGTGGTCTGATAGTCGCGAGAGGGCGTCTGCCGTCTTGTTGAGCGCGGCTTTCAGATATCGTGCACTTAGTGTGAGTTGTTTGTCCAAGGCTTCCATCCAAATTGCATTCGCTAACTGGGACAGACTTGGGCTCGGCCCCCCTAAATGGTTTATATAGGCTGCTGTGCTGATATTGTCTGTCAGCACTTGAAGTTGTTTGCCTGCTGGTAAGGCGAGCGATTTTAAGCCCATCAACACTGCCATCATCTCGCGGTAATTGGAATGCATTTGACTTAAGCGGTCGTTCCGGTTGCACCCCAGCCGGTCATTGAAGCATCCGTTTCCATTTGAAAATCGATCGGACCTACATGTATGGGGGCGCCATTCCAAGATTTTAGAGCTTGTAGCCACCATTCGAGATCCTGTCTGGTGGCGGGGTTGATAACCAGCAAATCTTTCCAAGTTTTCTTGGACGCTAATAGGCGATACGCATTGCGTAACAAAAGTTTGCCTGGGAGAATTGCCTTTGACATTGACACACATTAACCTGTGATGCGTGCCAAAACTATAGCGCTCACATGAGTCTGGGCTAGTGCCCGTCTTATGTCCTTGCGTAATTTATGAATGCGTTCGTTTGGTATGCGCAGCATTGGCTTGTCTCCGGTAATTATCTTGTAACCAATAACAGTTTTCATACTGTCGGGGGTGAGAGAGGATTTCTCCATATTTATCACCCATCCTAAACATTGTAACGTATTTAACAATATAGTTTTATGGTCCTGCATATACTGCTTGTTGGCCAGTAAAATAAAATCATCAACATATGATGCTACTCTAATATCTTTCAACCTCAAATACTGAATAATTGGTCTAATTGTTTTACAGAAGGAATACGGACTAGCACTCAGCCCAAAAGGTAAAACCTGCCAAATATAAAAGCGTTTTTCAAAACTTATGCCCAAAAATTGTTGGTGCTCCAGCGCCACAGGTATGTGATGATAACCCTTTTTCTAAATCTAATGTTATCAACTGATCATGAGGTTGAATGTAATTTATAACCGAGTTAATATCCTCATACTGAAACTTTAAATCTAAACAAGACTGATTGATTTGACGCAAATCGACAATAAGTCTAAGTTTACCGCCTTTTTTAGGGACGCATCCAATAGGGGAAATGCAAGTAGGCAGATATTCAACCTATCGTATAGTGCCCGAACATAGCAAAGCGTCAATTTCCTGCTGAATATATTTGCGGTGGTTAGAATCAAAAGACCTGTTGGGAAGATGAAAACTCTGAGGATAAGTATGGAAGGGGATATGAATACCATTACCAATCCAATTTAGTATTTCGTTAGGAGCACCAATTGTTTTCCAATGTAATACATGATCTCGTAATCTGGCAGCTTGAAAACTTTCTTGTTTGCTACCCAAACACATGATAATGATAACACAAATATATAATAGTCTTGAAAGTGAATCTAACAACTGGCAAGGCCATGGGGTTTACATATTACATCATATATGTTTGTATTAAACAAACTGTATATAAAATCACACCTGTAGTGAAATATTACCGGTTTACACCGTAAAAATGTGGGTCCCTTTACACTTTAGTGTGAGTGTGCCTTTCACTCTTTAGTGTGAGTCTGAAAATTAAATTGGCTGTTGGGTTGGAATGCCTCTATTTGAGTAAGACGAGTAAACATCCCCTTGAACTTGACCGCGTCCTCGATAACCGCGATATCCACCTCGGTAATTATTATTAAAGCCACCTCGACGACGCTCACGCCAATTGACATCCGAGGAAGCTGATGTTGGCGAATTATTTGTTGCTGCAGAAGCTGAGATTTCAGAAGCAATTTTAAGATCCTTCAGATGAGAAGGGCTTAGACCTGAAGTATTTTCTGCAAAGATCTAAATAACTGTGCAGTGTTTTTGCTAAACTTGTTCTGGACGATTAGTGTAGCATTCGCATCCTGTAAATATCTCATGTGCGCGATTTGGATGTTACAAAGATCGCGATAGGTTGCTTCAGACAGTATCTTCCCAGGTGACAATGTTCCTAGTAATTTAAGTGAGGTTTCCACATATCTGATCGTGATAGGACTTGTAAAGTTTGCTGATCGTCCTTTTTGATGCCCTGTCTCTGTTTTAGTTTGCCGAGGCTTTCCTTTATTGCCGAAAATTCTGCTTGGGTGTCCACAACAATATTACTTTGTTCAGTTATAGAGTTATTATTATCGGACCCTTGTCCTTCATTTACAGAGTCAATTACATGTATCTTGTCATCGACGTGATCGGACGAACGTCCATGATATTCTGTAGCAAAACGAGATCTTGCAAAGTCAATTTCATGATCTTCCTCACCTTTAAATTCAATATCTCGTAAGCGAGTCTCAATTGTGTCATTTTTTTGTTCCAAACATGTTACTGACGATCGTAAATCAGTCAGATTTCGAAGGATTTCGTCGATTTTTGCTGTTGTTTCCGCATCCATTGTCCGCCAGTGAAATTAGCACTGAACAGGAATGACATGACCTGACCTAGGTCAGGTCAAGTCACAGAATATTTACATAGACTAGTTTACCAGTCGTTTGTTCGCCTAACTACAGATAAAGAAATATATATATAAAAAAAAACAGACAAACTCGGAAATTTTGGTATTCACAATGCATTATCCTGACGAAATAATGGATTTATTTCATAGGAAAATGTAATCATTGCATTAAAATTTAATTTAAAAGAAAATCCTACAAATAACAGGGTGAGCGTCTTCTTTAAACAAATGTATAGGAGAATTGGCGGCTTCCATTCTTAAAACTGCCATAACTTCGGAACCGAATGTCCGTTTGAACTCAAATAAGAAGCATTGTAAAGTATTGTGTAGTTTTTACTATGATTTGGGCTAATGACTCAATTTTCCTGATCTAAACGAATTTTTAAACGGTTAGGGTAGAACCCCCCCCCCCCTTAATATTTCTGATACTTGCTACATAAACAAAATGATTAGACGGTTGTTAACGATAATGAAACGTTGTAGGCAATAGGGACAATTTTTGATTTTAACAGTTACAACTGTATCACACTAGGAACGTCTACGTTGAACATTTTAATGCGGTTTTGTTTATGTTTATACAAATATGAGTATGGTTTTTTTTTCCACTGATGTTTTACTGTTTGATTAAAGGTGTTGGTTCCGATCACATTCTCATCCCCCTGTGCTCAACCGGAAGTAGTATGTAGTATATCGACTTTTCGGCATTGGAGTTGTGATGCAACACTTGCCTAGATATCGTAATGACGGCATAATGCTTGCCGAAATCTCGATATTTCAGCAAAATTTTCTGCCGATATATCGAGATTTAGGCAGGCATTCTGCACTGCCGATTTCGCCATATCATTACGTATCCAATATTATTATTCATGAGCATATTTGATATAGCAACATACTTTTGCCGAAGAGCCGATATCACTGTTATTTATTGCGATACGGGTACACTTGCACTTAAATGTTATTTCTTCACTTGTACCGGTTTTCAGATGTTGAAGTGTCTACATCGAGAAATAATTTGTTCTCTCATTATCAATGATTATCATATGATTGATCGAGTCATGAACTCAGAATCTATAGACAGTGTAGTCATGGTAGTCAGTTTTTAAATAAAAATAAAACATAAAATGATAATATATGGAATACAATTAAGTAGTAGATATTAAGAAACTAACTAAATTGTAAATACAATAAAATGCAGGTAACGTAACATGTGACGTCATATGATAAAATTAGCATAAATAAACAAATCCAAACTTTCTGGTTACATTACATTACATTACATTACATTGTACTACAAGCTGGATATAATAAGCTCACGAATTGAACGATATAAAACCGGAAGTTGGTGATTCACTTATATCACGTGATTTCGGCATTCGCTCTGCCGAGATCACGTGGTGACATATATCACGCGATCTCGGCATAACATACGACATGTTTCCTCCTTTCCGTACCGAATTCATGAAAATCGGACAAGATGTTGCGTAATTATGACGTCATTAACAGTCGCGGCGGTAGGATTTTCAATGTTTTGGTTTCCAAATGGGGGAAAAGGAAACATCGTCGGGGCGGGGGCAACAATTTTTGGAGCAAAATATTATTGGTCGGATAAATAGATTTTTGAGGGCGTAAAAAGTACTATCAAATAAAACTCGTAAATTCAGCAACAAATTGTTGAAGAAATCTTGACATTCGAGTAAAAATTGCCAATTTTGACTAAAAGTTTACATAGAATCTTAAAATTTGCACGATATTTTTTTTTGACATTTTACATTTAAATGATCAAAAACAAGGAAAATAGAGTATAGAATGTGTGTCTCTGTGTGTTAATTGGGGAAGGTGGAAGTTGGGGGGCAAATGTCCGGCCCACCCCGACCTACTCCAAATCTGAAAAAAGTAAAAATCATGATAGGCAAAAATAGCTACCATTTCAAAATAAAAATGAAATAAAAAAAATAAAGAATATCGGATTTTCATTTTTTTTTGCTAACAACAACAAAAACAACAAATAATAATAATAATAAGTTTTTGAAACAATTCTACATGGTTTGTAAGCTGAAGCTTAATAGCATGCATATAATTTTTTAAATGATGAACTCCTGGGGAGATTAACAACAAGATTAGCACTAACACCATCAGGTCTGTCAGCTTATTGTGCATTCAGAGTCCAACGATTCACAGCGATTTTATCGCACGACGTCTGTCGAAACACGTTACGCATATTAGTGAAATCGTTGGTCTTTATGCACCATAATGAAAACTGTATGTGTTGAATTAATTTAGTTTTTAATTGTGATTAATTATTGTGTTAATTAATCAAAGCGGTTGAGGATGCAGACCCCTATAATAGACCATATCTATAATTGACATACTCCCGCCGTTGATGGGGTAAATCCACAGAATCGGACGGGGAATGGAACTCAGAGCGAGAGCAAGTAGTGTATTTATCGTACTTGGCCATGTGTTGGCCGCGTTCTGAGTTCCGATTCCCCGTCCGGTTCTGTTATGTGGATTTACCCAATCAACGGCGGGAGTATTTCAATATAGATATGGTCTATTCACATAATTCACATAATTGGGCGCTATTCCCATAGTTTTTCATAAGATTTAGACACATTGATATTGAAGGTAAGTTTACACATGTGACATAAAAATGTATGGAATTGATGGTCATCTGGGGTCAAAAAACCTCTACGGTCTAGATAGATACAAATGATTGCAAAATCTGTCACTATTCTAACACACTTTTATGAATTCTTATAAAACTTTGGCACTAGGATACCCTTTAGAGGGTTGGAGGGTTGACATGTGACGTAACGAATTGGGGATAAAAGTATTTTTAGAGGTCATCTGGGTCATTATTTGTTTTAAGTTGAACCACCCTGACTAAGCTATTGGGTGATTAATGAAAAACTAAAAAGAAGTTTATTAAGAAAATACTGGATAGTACTTGTGATGTATGAAGCTATATTTAGAGAATAAAAGATAAGATTTATTGTTTTTGCCTGCCATATCTATAGACTCATATAATGGATGGGCGTACATTATTTTGAGTAATGAGTGCCCCGCAGGGGGTGCCCATTACGAAAAAATAATGTACGCCCATCCATTATGAGACGATAGATGGCAGGGAATCTTTTATTCTCATTCTTAGTCACAAATTTGGGTCATTTATAAACCAAAAACGATGTAAATTATTGCCAAAAGCTATAAACTTTATCATTGAAAAAACGAACACACCTATTCAAACATGAAATATTACAAACCCTGTAAAGCTATGCGCGCCGGATATGTGAATAACTCTTCATCGCGCCATGATTTTGAATGCGCGGCCGGCTCCACTGCGTTTTACGTATAGTATTTTGTGACGTAATAATTACGCAATGGTACACCGATGATATTGATTCGGTAGTATGAAACAATCCCCTTCTTTTATAATGTATAGCATCTTTCCTTTTAAACAGATACTATTGGTGAATGGAGAGAGCGTCTGCAAATGAGATATAGAGAATGTGGAGGAAAGATAAGGTTTGGGAGACACAGAAAAGCTGTAGCTGACATATTTGTAGATTTGTCGCTTCTAGAAGAAAAGAACATTGAAGAAAAGGATAACGAGAACAAACGGGACACAAGTAAACATGTAGCTCATGAGAAAACATTAGGATCGTATCATGATTTATTCAATATTCCAGACAGCGAAGGTAGTAATCACTTGGTCCAGCACATTTTAGTGCAAGGTCCTGCTGGTATTGGAAAATCAACTTTATTAGGACGATTTGCCTACATGTGGGCTAAACATGGTCATGAATCTGACGATGTTAGTGAATGTACAAACGACGAATTGCTATGGAAGAGATTCAGGCTTGTTTTTCTGATAAAACTTAAGCTCTTCAAACAAAACGAAAGCCTGGCAAGAACTATACAAAATCAATTATTGCCTACAACTGATATATCCGAGCAACGATTCGTGAGAATTTTGAGTGGAGTAGGATCAGAATGTCTGATATTGATTGATGGGTATGATGAGATGCCAAATAATGTGCCAGATGAAGCTTTAGAAGGCGCACTGCTAACTGAATGTTTTGTAATAGTGACAACTAGACCACATTTGGCAGATCGCTTTTGTCAAAATGATACCAGATCAAACTATTCTCATGTTAAAGTATCGGGATTTTCTTCAAGTAACGTTAAAAGGTACATTAACAATTTTTTCGAATTGAAGGAACAGTCAATGGTTGGCGCTTCTCTAATCCGTCAAATTAATGAATCTCTTAACTTACAAACTTTATCATCTCATCCCATTCTTTTGGTCATGTTATGCTTACTATGGCATGATTCCGGTAATGATGAGTTTCAGTTTTATAGCGTTACCAATCTGTATGAACTTGCTGTCAAATACCTCAATAAGCCTTTTCAATTACAATATAAGACTCCTGATGAGGCTGTAGAAAATATACTCCTGGAGTTGGGCAAGATTGCACTTGAAGCTCTTTTTGGTAACACAGTACAGATAAAAAGTACACAATTTGATAGAGAAATACTTGAGCAAAGTTTTTTTATTGGGTTGTTGGAAGAAGAAGAGGGCAATCTTATCACAGATACATATGTTACCTTTATCCACAAGACATTCCAAGAATTTTGTGCTGCCAAATACTTCGTAGATTTGTTCAAATCGGATAATCTATTATTTCATTCCAAACTTGAAAAGATAAAAAAGGACAATCTATCAGATATGCACTATGTGATGTTGTTTTGCTGTGGGTTATCTACCGGAGCAGCTCAAATGATTCTAGATCATGTAACATCAATCCCTCAGAAATACTCCTACGATAAGCAAATGATGTTTTCTGATTGCCTCTCAATGGTCTATGAGTGTGAAATGAATAAAGAATTAATAGACAATCCTAACCAGTACAAAGAAACACTTCCCTTGCATTCAAAATAAGTGCCGTTAGCCCCAACTCTGGACTATTTACAAGTGTCAAAAATGACATTAATAGCTCTTTCCCATCTTGCTCTATCTGCATACGAAAAAAGTCATATGTGGTTACGATACATTCAGAAATTACAAGTTACAAAGTCTACAGTTAACGCTAACCAATTGTTAAGACTATTTGGCTGTATTGAAACAGTAAGATCAATCGAACTTGAAGAAGTGGTTTTTAAAGATGAAGTAGATGAGAACATATCTATAGCATGCAAATCATGTACTGAAGTCACTATGACGTGTATGTCTGTTAGTGCAAGCACATTGATACGAATGCTCGGTTGTATGCCAGCAGTGGCATTGGCATCATTCGAAGGTGTTGAGATTGTAGGGGAACTAGATCATAGCATATCAGTATCGTGCAAAAAACTCACTGAATTAAGGATGCAAGGATTTAATTATCGTACTTCAACGACATTGACTGCAAACACAATGATGAGACTGTTGGGTTGCATGCCAGCATTGATATCGGTATCACTTGTAGATGTGGATATTGTAGGGGAACTAGATCATAGCATATCAGTATCTTGCAAAAAACTTACTGAATTAGAACTGGCAGGAAATAAATATGGAACAACGAAGTTGAGTGCAAACAACCTGATAAGACTACTTGGTTGCATGCCAGCAGTGAATTCCGTATCGCTTGGCGATGTGGAGATTGTAGGGGAAGTAGATAAGAATGTATCAGTATTTTGCGAGAAACTTACTAAATTATCAATAGGAATGAGTTTTTATTATGATTGGTCGGTAAAATTGAGTGCAAACACCATGATGAGACTGCTTGGCTGTATGCCAGCTGTGACATCGGTATCACTTGACGGTGTGAGGATTGCAGGGGAAGTAGATAAGAATATATCAGTATTTTGCGAGAAACTTACTAAATTATCAATAGGAATGAATTTTGATCAGGATTGGTCGGTAAAATTGAGTGCAATCACCATGATAAGACTGCTTGGCTGTATGCCAGCAGTGAAATCGGTATCACTTGTCGGTGTGAGGATTGCAGGGGAAGTAGATGAGAGCATATCAGTATCTTGTAAGGAACTTACTGAATTTACAATTAGGATCAGTCCCGAGTTTAGTGCAAACACTATGATGAGACTACTTGGTTGTATGCCAGCTGTGAATTCGGTGTCACTTGAAAATGTGGATATTGTAGGAGAAGTAGATAAGAGTATATCAGTATTTTGCGAGAAACTTACTGAATTAACAATTAACACGACATTCAGTTCCGAGTTGAGTGCTAACACTATGATGAGACTGCTTGATTGTATGCCAGCTGTGACATCGGTTTCACTTGGCGGTGTGAGGATTGCAGGGGAAGTAGATAAGAGTATATCAGTATTTTGCGAGAAACTTACTGAATTATCAATAGGAGTTGGTCCATGTGATGAAGGAGTGATAAAGTTGAGTGCTAACACTATGATGAGACTGCTAGGTTGTATGCCAGCTGTGACATCGGTATCACTTGGCGGTGTGAGGATTGCAGGGGAAGTAGATAAGAGCATATCAGTATCTTGCAAGAAACTTACTAAATTGACAATTTCGGGAAAAAAACTAAATCCTTTTAGTGGTGAGGATACAACGTTAAGTGCAAACACCATGTTGAGACTACTAGTTTGCATGCCAGCAGTGTCATCGTTGTTAATTGACAGTGTTCTCATTGAAGGTGAAATAGACGAAAGCATATCCGTATCTTGCAGGTCACTCAGTAATTTTACTATGGAGAATATGCAAGTTGGTGAAAATGTAATGATGAGGCTATTTGGCTGTATGCCAGAAGTGACATCGGTATCGCTTCACGATGTATGGATTGACGAGGAGGTAGATGAGAGCATTACCATGATTAAGGTGTCTTGCAAGAAGCTTACTCAATTAAAAATTAAAAAAAAATATTTTAGTTTAACGATGAGTGCAAACACAATGATGAGACTACTAGGTTGTATGCCAGCAGTGACATCGGTATCACTTGACAGTGTGGAGATTGTAGGGGAAGTATATGACAGTATTACAGTGTCTTGCAAGAAGCTTACTCATTTAAAAATGAAAAGCCGTAATAATGTTATGAAGTTAAGCATGTTAAGTGCAAACACCATGATAAGACTACTAGGCTTTATGCCAGCATTGACGTCGTTGTCACTTGACAATGTGAAGATTGAAGGGGAAATAGATGATAGTATATCCGCATCTTGTCGGTCACTCAGTAATTTCACAATGGAGGATATGTCAGTGAGTGCAAATATATTGATGAGACTGCTTGGTTGTATGTCAACGAAAACAGCAGTGACCCTTACTGAAGTGAAGCTTGAGGGTGACATGAACGGGAAGATACCAGGAGTTTCTTGTCTTTCCCGCATTGGATTCACAATTATATGTTTATCAGTGGGAGAAAATACTAAGATGAATCTGATTCGTTTTACGCCAGAAGTAGCGTCATTACCTAACTGTCTCAGTGAAATGTCAAATAACGAAGTAACTCCTGACGGCTGCCTAGTTATATCTTGTAAGGCTCCCACTGATTCATTTGCATTGAGACGTGTGTCAATGAATTCAAACATAATGATGCGACTACTTGCTTGTATCCTGAACGTGACATCTGTAGCATTCGATGTTGACATGACTACAGGTAATGTATATAAAGGAATGCCAGTATTTTGCAAATCACTCACCGAATTTACGATGAAATACATACCAGTGGCTGCTACCACAATGATGAGACTGCTTGGTTGTATGCCAGGAGTGAAATCAGTATCACTTGGTGAAATGGTAATTGAAGGTGACGTAGATGAAGACATATCAGTAGCCTGTAAGTCACTTTCAAATTTTGCAATGGAGAATATATCATTGAGTGCAAAAACAATGATGAGACTGTTTGATTCTATGCCAGGAGCGAAATCCGTGTCACTTGAAGCTGTGATGATTAAAGGTGAATTAGGTGAGAACACATCAATATCATGTAAGTTGCTAACAAAATTCACAATGGCATTTATGTCTGTGAGTGTAAACACCGTGTTGATATTGCTTGGTTGTATGCCTTGTCTGGAATCTATATTACTTATTGGAGTAAAACTTGAAGGCGAGGTAGATGAGAACATAACAGTATCATGCAAGTCACTTACGGAATTCACTATGACGTTAATGTCTTTGAGTACAAGAATTACATTGCGTCTGTTTCGTTGTATGCCAGGCGTGAAATCAATATTACTTAATGGTGTAGGACTTGAAGACGAAATTGAAGAACACATGTCAATTTCATGCGAGTCACTAACCGAATTCACTATGGCCTTTTTGTCTGTGAATACAAACACCATGTTGAGACTGCTTGCCTGTATGCCATGCGTGCAATCGTTCTCTGTTAATAGTGTGGAACTTGAAGGTGAAATAGATCAGGACATATCATTGTCGTGTAAGTCACTTTCTAAATTCACTATGGCATTTTTGTCTGTGAGTGCAAACATAATGTTACAATTGCTTAGTTGCATGCCAAGTGTGAAATCGGTATATCTGAATGGAGTGAAACTTGAAGGAGAGGTACATAAAAATAATCATAAAATATCATGTAGGTCACTAACTGATTTGGCAATGACAAAGACAACATTAAGTGAATGCACAATGATACAACTCCTAAATGTGTTGCCGCCAGAAGGAATCGTGAACCTCGATGGTGTCTGGATTGAGGATCATAATGAATTAGCCGTCACTGAAAATTACTATGATAGCAACAACCAGTGGGTTGGATCGTGGTCTGCACGTAAGCTGGTGGAGCTGTTGCAGTTCTTTCCACCAGTTTATGACCAGTAGGAGTTCTAGTAACCTACATTCTGTTATAGCCGCAAAACAGAAAAATGGTACTATAAAGTTAGATAATGTTTACACATATCAATGTTTAACTAATCACAGTATTTTATAGGTCTTACAAACATTGGTACCCCGGGGAGAGGGGATGGGGGCATTTCCCCCAGCCTTCTACCATGTCTACCAATTGCATCTCCCCCACTTTTATAGTCAGTGACACAAATTTCGCATGCAAGTTCCCGTTGTTTTTGATAATTCAACTGTATAATATCATTTCACACAATTTTCAAGTTATATTAATTTTTAGTCTAAACTGGCCATTTTTAAACGAATTTCAAGATTTTTGACGGAATATTTTCGCACGCTACGTGCGCATTACAACATTTTCCCCCGCCTATTTTCGCTCTAAAACTTTAGCCCTCTCCAGATGTTTTCTTTGCTCCAATGTTGACAATCCTGGCGCCGCCACTGTTTACTGTGTATTCATCTCATCTAGAATTTAAAATGATTGTTTCATGTCAATGTGGGACTCCCTGGGAAAAAGAAGAAAGAAGTTCAAAGTATAGACGGTGTTTAATAAGACATGGTTTAAATAAAATCCTTTTCTTTCATAAAAAACTTTTTTTTAAACATATTCAAATGCAGTCATAGCTATTTATTTTTTTGTCTCTATTCAGAAAATGCAAAATTAGAATTATCAGAAGAGGAAGATAATCTTATATTTAGCTTTGATTCAGGTTTAGTTATTTTGAAAGTTTATTTGTCATACCCAATAAATGGAGTACAAATCAAGATCAATCCGTGTCTCCCTTTAACCCCTTTGTATCAAAATTGCATATATGTGAAGACTCATCCCGAAGAGGGGGACTTTGCGACAGAACATTTTCCAAGAAACTGGTGAAAGTAGGTAGCAAAAAATAAAGAAAATAATAAGAATTTCCAGCGGATTTTTGTTATAAAATTTATTATTTAATTTCAACAAGCAAGGTGTCATTTTAATGCATAGAAATGTACAGATGAAATAAATAAAATCAAAATTGGTATCATCTGCAAAGCCCCCAACTTCCCCCTTTTTAGGTGAGCCATCACATTACATTAGATCCGAATCTGCCTATTCAACACTAATGCATGTGATGTACAGGGTGTCCCAATAAACATTGTTCATGGAAACGGCACTGATTTACTCAGAAGGTGTGCATATTAGCTAACAGAACGGCCCCATAATGTTGTATTTTGTATATCATGTGCAATTTTTTGAATGAAAGTGTGTATTTTTTATATTGTGCAATACTTTTTATGTGTGTATTTTTTATCCAGGAAAATAAAGCGATGTGAAATGATATACCAAAAGGTGCTTGTGTGCCTGTTTATGTCATGTATTTGTCTTGATAATGCGTAAAAAAGGGAGTATTTGTTTCAAGTAAAAGTAGGAAGGATAAGTAGTTACTTTTAACACTTAAGTGGTCAAGGGGGGTCCATAAAGGACCAAACATTTGGTTTTTGCGCGTTAGCGCAAAAACGCGTAGTAATTTTTCATCGCCCTTCTATGTATTTGTCAAACTTTACCATACCCTTTATCTGGCGGCAACAAAATTTAAATCGACCCACCCCTTCCCATGC
>JXSR01S023356.1:2373-21699 GCA_000969725.1 Ophiothrix spiculata | reverse complement strand
TCCCCCCATGCTTATCCCTTTTGTACCTCTTTTGTAATTTGTAACTTTGTATCTCTGTATTTAACATGACTGGAGCAAAATATTTCCTTTCTTCATACATAAATCTGACCCAAATTATTTCCTGCAGAGTCAACAATACCCTCAAAATTATGACAAATTAAAATGGAAATGATGACAATAATTACAGAATGAACTAGTTTGCATTATTTCCTGTCTAGGAAAGTTGGCAACAACTTTCAAATGTGGTTGGGTATAACACTACAGGGTGGTTCAAAAAACTTAGAACCCAAGTTCAAAGTCATTTTTCACTTAGCAATGGTACCTCTATCAACTTCAGTTGGCAAAGGCATCATATGGGATAGGTTTTAAACCACTCCTGCGTTTTTGCCAAGGTAATGTTCATGTTTGATATTACAAAACAATGGGCCAGCAGCTATATTAAGTTATAAGGTCTTTTCCCTAAAGCAATCCCTTGTTTATAGTTGTTTGCGATGATCATTTTCCATTAATTTGTTTTCTGTTTGTTTAAAAGACTATCTGACAAAAATATGTAAAATTCACATAATCTTAAATTAAAACCTAGAAATATTTTGGGAAATATACCTTCCATTTCTTTCTTCGTGCACTCAACCTAGGGCATTCACTTTTAAAGTTTGAGACAATCATAACAAGTAAGCACAGATGAAATAGAACCTAATTTTCTATTCTTTTACATATATGTGATGGCTCACCCTGAAAAGGGGGACTTTGTGACAGAACACTTTTGTAGAAACTAGTAAAAATAGGCAGACAAAATATAAAGAATATTAGACTTCCCAGCAGATTTTGTAAAATTTGACAGCATTGATCAGTTTTAACAAGTATGTGTCATTTTAAAGCATAGAATATGATCTAACAGATGAAATGGTAAAATCAAAATTGATATCATCTGCAAAGTCGGGGTGAGCCATCATATATTTTGTTTCATTTGTAGGTCATTGTTTTAGAGTGCAGTTTTAGATAAAATAACATTTGTGACCCGTCATATCGAAAGGTGCCTTAAGGGTCCAAAAATCAAAATGGATATTTTGGTCTCATCTGAAAGCTGAGATTTTAAGCTTTAAATTAAACTTTACTTTTGGTTATTAGATGTTCGGTTGCAAAGTAACATCCAAATTTGCAAAAGGCATAGGGCTGATTCGGAAAACTATAGTTCTGAGAAAATCAAGTTTGAAGTTTTTGTACTAAGTAAAAGTTTAATGAAGAGTGGGTTTTCATCTTGGTTTTTAACATATTTGTCTTATATGAAGATGTATGTTCTCATTCATCCAGTTGTAGTAAATATAAATGATAAATAAATTGAACTTACATTTGCAACTATGCGACGTTACGACCATAACCAATGGTCTTCAACAGGCATCTGATTCCTGGGGATGATCACGTGACTATGTTTTTGATGTTGGAACCTCATTAATATGATAGAGTACACTTCAAAAGTAACGTTTCTGATGAAATTAGAAATTAGACCTTGGACGTGATTTTTGACTATGCTTAGCTTCAATGGCCTGTATCTCGTTATTTACTATGCCGACCTTAAGGTACCTTTCGATATGACAGGTCACATTTTATATACAACAATATGCAAACTGCTATAGTGATGGATTTGTTTTAGGATACAATGTAACATAAATTAGACCTATTTGCATATTTTGTTGTTTCTACTTTTTCAAACAGTGATATCTCAAAGCAAATTTATGTGAACTATTTTATTTTTCAAAACATGAAATGAAATATCTGCAATAGATGAAAGAGAAAGGTAGGATACAGCACATGGCATATTCTTCTATGGCCTAAACCGAGTGCTACTTTGAGATATCTCTCACAGACACCATTTTAGAAACATAACTGCTACTAAC
The DNA here is from genome assembly GCA_000969725.1 of Ophiothrix spiculata. Taxonomy (NCBI): domain Eukaryota; kingdom Metazoa; phylum Echinodermata; class Ophiuroidea; order Amphilepidida; family Ophiotrichidae; genus Ophiothrix; species Ophiothrix spiculata. Next base: position 19,804 of record JXSR01S023356.1, on the reverse strand, counting down.
TAGCTAGCCCAAAGTAAAGTTAATAAAGTGACTGTTTTCTAATCACTTACAAGATGCAGGTGGCATCACAGAAGATTCCCACAGACCCAGGATACTTTCCTTTAGGTCAACAAAACCCAGAGTAAAAAATAAACATGTTTTGTGTTCTCTTTCATCAACCATTTACTTCTCTTCTTATCTTGTTCTTTCCCTTCTCTACTTCACTCTCATCCCCTTCTCTACCTTTTTCTTTTCTGATTTATCTTCTATTCTTCTACTCTTCCAAAATTAGGTAACACTCAAACATAACTAGGTCCAGAGTGACTTCACCAACCACCTTATGCGGCAACTATCAGGATATCAACATAAAACCTCTTCAATCAAAAGGTATTTCAATTTAGATTTGACACACTTCAATTTTTCAAAAGATTTGAAGTCAAAGAACTACTTATAAAAAATCTCAAATATGAGATTCAACATTCTTTGTAGTAAACTGTACACATACACATTTTGTTTCAGGGGATCGCAGAGTCTGCTACCAAAAACTTAAAATTCAGCACAATTTTCCCAATATGTACCATTCTATATCCCTGATACTGAAGGTGAAGTGTGAAATAAGCTCAGAGCAGTTTGCTTAAATAAATACATGTCCTCTAACAGAATATTATAAATCAAGGTAGACACATAACAAACTTTAATTTTCAATTGGCCTAAGTCAAACTGACAACTGCTGAAGAAATTCATCTGCCTCGGCGCGCTACAACCCACTGGCAAAGTCCGTCTGCATCTTAATTTGGGAATCACAAAGACACAATGTATATGTTCCTGTGTAATCAACCTTGGGCACACCCTAACAAATCTGCCGTGCAAGCTTCATTCCTTACATTTTTGAATTATTGCTAAAACTACAGGAGTAACATTTTCCATTGGCCAAACAAATGAAATTTCTTTTAAAAATATAATGTCTGATGAAAATGTCCCAAGAATTTATAACTTGTAGGCAATTAGGGGGGGGGGGGTGAAAATTCAGACTATAGAGATATAATCATAAAGGTAAAGTAAAATATTTTCTGACCAAAGTATTTCAATGTTAGTAAAATTTCTTATTTTTATAGCATAACTGCAAAGTGTTTTTTGAAGCTCTTTCAGTCCATACCAACTTATTATTTCATACTTTGGTGTCACTACTTGACAAGCAAGGTACTCATCAAAACAATTATTATTATTTGTATAGTACTTGTAATGTCTGTAACTATGACACCATAAATACAATGTTTAACAAATTTGTCTTGTGCTTACATTACATCAAACAGTATTGCTATTACAAAGTAAAGCAAACATATTTTAGAGTTCCTCTGACACAAGCATGACATATTTTGCTTCTATACTTGGATACAAGTGTTTTGATAGTGATGACCACAAATATCTAGTGATTCTCAAGCTGTTCAATACTGCTATCATAATGTAGGTCTTTTGGTCAATTTACAGATAAATGACAAGAGAGAGAGAGAGAGGAGACGAAATTAATTTAAAAGTGACAGTATACATCCCTTATACAAAATATCATATTGATATCAAACTTTATCACACAGTAGAAATAATTGCAGCAATTTAATTGGGTAATAGCTGAACTAGTCTGTGTTACAGACCAAGAAACTATACTAGTGAAACTAGTGAAGTGAAGGGTCTTTAAAAAAGACTTCTTAGCTGAACAGGATATTTCCATATCTTCTTGTATTTCATGATTAAACAGGGGATAACCAAAAATGTCAAATCATATCATATGTCAAACGTTTTTTTAAATGTCTTTGTAATGTTGATTGAAATAAAATGAATTTGAATATCATTTCTTTTCATAAAGGAATTATGAGTCCTACTAACAGCAACACTTTTTTTTCAAAATAATCTACTCGAAACAGTTAAAATTAAAAGCCAGTATCTATAACAATTCCAAGCATGTAACAATTTGCATCATTCACTTATATTTACAAAAGTACCACCAAACCACAAGTTTCAATAGTGTTTTCACATGCTGCAGAAAACCACAAAAAGAAACCACTATCACTCAGAGATCTACTTGTTAAAAGTCATGCATATGTTACAAGTCAGGCACTTAACAATCATTTGAAGGGATTCAAGCAGTAGCCTGCTTACTTGAAATTCAGCAAAGGCCTCTTTTTGTTGCATCAGATAGATTGAACTCACCATGGTAGTGACTTGAGTCATGTTGAGCAATCCACTGGCCATGCAACCTCTGACTATTATAGGATTCAGGTACACTCACAGTCAAAAGTGTTTGCATACAAAACCTTTAACCAGCCATATCTAGAGAACCGTTCATAATTTGTGTCATTTTTTTTTTCGGATTTTAAATTTTACTATATATATCTAAAGAACTGTATTGCAATTGCATTCAAAGCATTTGAAAATATGGCGTGCTAAACATACTGTATACTTTCTTTTGTACATTCAAAAACAGAGTTTAAATACATAACTGCACATCTGTTTGAAAACTTATAACCTGAAAATGTTCTCTACGGTTATACAGTGATAACGAGTATTGAATAATAAACTACATGGTACAGGAAATCGGCCATTTTAATGGTTATGGAAGATCGAATATCAGAGGAAACATGGCACCTATAAAAAACATGAATTTTTTGAAAGTCTTGGTCATTTGTTATAATAATTAGGTTTTTGCCAGTATTTAGGTGTGCGCAAACACTTTTGACCACCAGTGTATTAAAGGATTCAGGAATGTAACCAGATAGGCAAACATGAGCTAGCTGAATCTCAATACTGATACTTGAGATACTACTCTTCATCAAATTTGACTTGGTAATAGGTACTGGGCTTTAGTATCAGCAATAGCAGGAGATGCTCCTATTACCTCCATTAAATATTAAGCAGGTGTAGTATACACTCTTGAAATGCCATACTAGGTACATCTTTCCTATTCAAACTTTTCTACCAAAATGCTGCATGTTACAAGAGCTAAATCTTGCAAGAGTAAGTGTTGCTTTTAAAATTTAACAACAGGTATAAAATCAATACTAAAATGACTGGCTCTTTTGGTTTAAAACAGGTACATTTCCATATACATGGCCATACTGCAAAATATTCCAAATTCCTAGGTGGGTGTTTCTAATGAGAAATTTTGAAAATTAAACTCATGTCCAAACCTTAGGGTCAGGGTTAAAAAAAAACAGCAACAATCATTCTCACCGTAAACAAATCAAAGATTACAACCAAAAATTGGGCCTGAAGTTTACCCTGGTAATATTTGAGGCTATTCATAACTTACCTATTTTAACAATTTAAGTGGTATTACGAGGTACAGACAGCACAGCATTCATCAAGATGAACATGAAAGAAAAAAAAAGAGATAAATTATTAGCATATTGTTATAATGGTGATTTATTATAGTCTTGTATGTATACTGAATGTCTTCAACACAGGTGTGGCAAGGGCTTGAACCTTTTTTACTTGACCTTTCATGTATGTATGGAAGCTGACTACTCAGACAAGATAACACATGCTGAACGAACACACTGTCTGTTGGTCTGGAACTGACTGACACAAGAGGTTGACAAGTCACTCTTGCAGTTACAAGTAGGCTGATAACATACTAGATTTATCAACAGGAGACGACAAACACTACTCCAATCTATTGTGCAGATCTCAATCATCTGTAATGTAACTTGACAGCCATCCTTAGTAACCAACAATAAATGTCTGTATAAGTTTTACATAAATCCTTAGCTAGTACCATCACTCTTCTTACAGGATAATATCATCTGACTGCTGCAATAAAACGAGTTTTCCAACACAATAGACTCAGACTAACACCTGTTGTGTTATCTAATATAGATAACATGGGAAGACTTTAGGATAACATTGATAAGCATGTCCTAACCAGCCAGCCTATCAATTATAACTGATTTAGAGTTCAAATAACTTACGAACATTAAAGTTCCAACTCAGCAAACAGTCAACTTTATTTTTAAAAAAGTCTAAGACAAATCAGTTAAGATTTATACTACCAGACATATGAATGTTAAAGTTCCCTGATTAACAACAGCTTTCCATTGTGCAACAATATATCACCCGTTTCTTTCCGAAAACAATTACCGGTAGTTGTAACTAGCATAATACAATAGGAATGTGCATCATGAAACCCTTATGAAAAAGAGTGTACATAAACAAGGCCGCACTCTGGTAGACCATTTTAAAACAATAAATGCAGGTGCTTTATAGTGCACTACGCCTCCCCTGACTTGTAATTCCACGCAGCCTCAACACACTTCACATGCCTCGCCGCCATTGATCACACAGTAATACATGCACTGTTTTAAAGCGCGTCACCCTCAAGCACGTGGAAATAATACTTGCTGGTCTTCGCTCTTGGAACCAAATTACAACAGCCACTTATAACGTGAAGTAATAGCGTGAAACTATTAAAGCATAATGTTCCAGGATCGTTCATTATTGGTAAATTTCCAAAATAATTATTTCGCTGAGTTGCCAGTTCATTTATACAGACAGTGACAGATACGAAGAAATTTTCAAATAGTGAAAGATACAAAGTACACGCTTCTTATTATTTTTTTACGCTTTTTATAAATACATGCGGAACACTCGCAAATCCCAATCTACACGCTTTTTACGGATTTGGCGATTTTCCAAACCCACGCTGTGAAAAGCCTGCACTGCACACTATGAAAGGCTTAATGTTGCCTACATTAATTGGCAAAACCCTAGCTTGAACAATTCACACCCTCATAGAATATACAGCTTTCGCACACTCAGCTCCAGCTGGACTCAAATGCAAAACGATCAATATCTCATGTTTAACAGTCCGAGAACTAACCAACTGAGCTGAGCCAACTAAGCTGAGCTAACTATCTAATTAGTCTATATAATCATTCTTGCTTATGTAAAATATTTGATTATGGGACGGTGTTACAGACTTCACACAAGTTTACCTATTTTACTTGACCTAATATATAAAAATCGTACTGTACTGACATGGCAAGATATGCTTAACAGCCTGATAATGACTGACATGAAAGATGATTGAGTAACTCAGCAGTTAGAAGTTGGCTGATAGCACAGTAGATTAATCTATAGGAGATATCACACTCTACTCCAATCTATTTAGCAGAACTTATCACCAGTAATGTAACTTGACATGAATCGTGAGTAACCAATAATCAATGTCTGGCCAGGTTTTACCACCTAATGCTTACTAGGTAATATCACATGACTGTTACAACAAAAGCAATTTTCTACACAATGGACTCAGACTACAGCATATTATGTTTTCTAATATAGATAACAAGGTAGACGTCGTCGTCTCTGCGCATCTATTTGCATCTTGTAACCAACCAGCACTATAACTCATTAAGAGCATAACTATCTTTGAAGGATTCATGTTACAACTTGGCAGATGGTCAACTTCAAAGGTCCTGTTAAAATCATTTAAAGTAGAAGTTGAAGTTACAATAGAATTCTTTGTAAACCCCACATATACAGTAACTGTTAAAGTACATCTTGTTTTTAGACCACATTTTAAAGAATATTTCATTCTTACATTTATGCATTCTCAAGGTGAAATTATTTAAATCTTGTTTGAAGCAAAGAATGATATGAAACATGTTCATCATTCTATTTTGGACTATATAAATACAAAAGGCCAGACACAGTTGGTTCGCGGCTACAACAAGATATCATCCTCGCACATGCTGATGTATTATCTCATTATTGATCTGTTGATAAATCAAGTATTACTATTAACAAATACGAGCACTTTACATGTATTGAAATATAGATACTTAAGTGACCTGGAGGGAAATAGTTCAAATGATGGTCTTTATTCCAAAGAACCTATTGGACTCATCATAGAAGATCTATAGCGGAGAATGGAAGACCCAGTGTGATGTAAACTTGAGTGTCTGACACCCGAGGTCTGACAAGCCGTAAGTACAGTCTACGCTGCTAACATAGGACTGGGTGTGTATTCTATGACTATGAATTACGTCAGATGAAAGTTAGCTCAAAAAATCATATATGTTTCAAGCATGTAATGTCCTGACTCAGTGTCAATAACTTTAAAATGTTAAAACGTTATTAACAAATATATACATATGATTTTATCATGTAAATTCTGTTGTGAAAACCTGACTTTGATTTAATTTGGTGGCGAAAGATCAACCTGTTAAAATTATTTTGTAATTTACAATATAGAATATTAAATCCTTCATTATCTGATGAGGTAATTTCAAAACCACTGTCCAGATATCTACTTGAGCTAAACCAAAGAAAGACACAGCGTAGTCCAGATAGATAGATAGATAGAACAAATACATTAGCAGATATTACCACAGACCAGTTGGAGAGAATTTCACTTGGGGTAGGGTCATGCTATTTTAAGCTGAACATACCCAAGCTAATGAAAACCCTATGTAGCCCAGAGGCTTCCAAGCCTGCAATGATTTCAGCAGTGGATGGACTGCCAGTAGCCTCAATTTGAGGCTTTCGTGCTAGAGATATTGACTTTTTGTCTTTGTTAATACATTTTCTATCTGTAATACACAAAATACATACTACAATAGAGCCTTATAATATAATGACTATTAAGTATGGGCTATATACATCTATATGGAAATTCAGGACCGAAAGAGTTAAGATACTCTAAATGGCACAACACTGTATCAAACATGGGGTTGGTGGAAAGCAATTTTTAATTCATGTAATTGCTTAAGTTTTGAGACTATTCAAGATTTGAATCTGGATCTGATACTTCACAACACCCCAATTGGAGACAAACGTGAAGGTGGAACAATGGCCTAACTGACTTCTGAACCACTGAGCAATTAAGGGTAAAGTTTCTTGCCTTAGGAAACAAGAAGACAGGGTCTTGTGCTCAAACCGCCCTGCCATGCTCCTCTGTCTAACTTTTGGGTATTTTTAATTGCATTTTCTGCTAAAAACAAATAAGCCACTTATTTTCACTGTTTAATATTTTTTTCAAATTTTCATCTGATTGTATTGGGATGTATTCTGCACCCCTCCCCCCCCCCCCCCCACAATGATGGAAGACACTTCTGAAATTGGCAGTAACAATGACAGCTGGAATTCATGTGGTAGCACAAAAATCTATGGGAGGCTTCTGGAATTGGGGTACAAAATAGAATTTGAACCACTTTACATATGAAAGTCAGATTTCCAGATTTCATGAGTTGAAATAACTGGAATTTCAACAATCTGTGCCTTCCATACCGTCCAACTGGTATTGAAAGTCAAAATAAAAGCTGAATTCTAATCCTTAATTGAATTCCAAAATGGAAGTGTCCTATTAGGACATGCCTTCCATTGGGGGTGGAATACATCTGGAATAGCCAATCCTCTGAGTTTAGGATGAAGAAAAGTTTTTCAGAATTTGACATACTACAAAAAAATGCAGTCATTACACTTAAAGCTGAATATGAATGCAAAAATATAATTCTTTCTAGCCCTGTAATCAACACAAAGAAAACCTCTTTGACATAATAGCAAAGCAAAAATGTACTTTAACAGACTTTAAAATCTTCCCCTCCGGTGTATGTCCTTAAATCTACTAACTGCAAACTTTTACTTTGATCATTTAATACCACTGTGTTCTTTACTTATCTTTGTAGAATTTAATTATGAAAATGTGAAGTACATGGATTTAGCTAGATGAACACTGACTGATTACAGACTGAAATGCTAAGTACGTTTATTAAGGAGAGGGTCACAGACTAAGCTTACTAAGCCTCCAGGTCTAACTCAATGTCAAGCTGAGTATACTGATCCATGTAGATAATGGGAAGTCTGTGGTTTGTTAAGTCTGCAGATTAATTATTTAACCATGTGTTCTTGGATGTAAGATTAAGAACAACATAACCTTTCGAATAAGCACGACTGATAAAATATACATTGCATGGCGGTTGCTTTGTTTGTCTATCAGTGAGTTGTTGCAGAAGACACACAGAAGACCTTTATTTCACTGTATGTCACAAGATCTTAACAACTGCTCCTTTGGGACTATTTCTTGATTAGTTCTAATTGTAATATTTTTGCAAAATAAACTCAGCCTCTTCATTGTTTAATATTTTTTTCAAGTTGTATCCGACCATATTTCTCAGATTTCAGGATGACAAAGGCTTTCTGCATATTGGTATACAGCAGGAATATGCATCATGTTCTTAGTCAAATTCTAAGAGGATACTGGTTGATCAAAATTAAATGTTTGTTACTTGCTTATAATGTTCAGATGGTCGTCAACATATATTACAATCCTTTTCAAAATACAACTTGCCAAGATACAATTTCTATATGTCTTGATATAGAAAATGCATAGATATTAAAAAAAGAAGAAACACTCTAGATATAAAGGCAAAAATAACTTATAAAATATAGCAGACTCTACAATCGTCCCCTCTGGTTTGTATTCTTAGGACTAGCAAAATATCTCTACTCTTTCTTCTTAATACCACCTTGTTCCTTACTCGTCTTTGTAGAATTTAATTATGAAAATGTGCCCTTTGTAAAACGTGCAAGATTTAATCACTTTCTAAATTGGAAGTACATGGATTTAGCTAGATGAACACTGACTGATTACAGACTGAAATACTAAGTACGTTTATTAAGGAGGGGGACACAGATTAAGCTTACTAAGCATCCAGGTCTAAGTCAATGTCAAGCTGAGTATACTGATCCATGTAGATAATGGGAAGTCTGTGGTTTGTTAAGTCTGCAGATTTATTATTTAACCATGTGTTCTTGGATGTAAGATTAAGAGCAACATAACCTTTCTTATAAGCACCGACTGATAAAATATGCATTGCATGGCGGTTGCTTTGCTCATTTTAATTATCTGTAGGTTATAGAATAGAAGGCAGGCATGAGACTTCTAATGTATTCCTTTGTATAAATTTCAAAGTATGTTTGTATGTGTTTAAATGTCTGCAGGGAATCGCACCTTCATATCTTATGGAATTTCTGTCACATAAAGCCAAACCAACTTCTGGTCCAATAACACGATCTTCTACTGACACATCTCTTCTTACTGCTCATTATGGGAAAAATCGCATTGGGGACAAATCATTTCATGTAGCTGCACCTTTGTTATGGAACAATCTCCCGAGAAACATCAGGGAAGCATGCTCATTACAGTCCTTCAAGAAAATGTTGAAGTTCCATTTTTATCCATCTTACTGACTTTTGTGTATTAATTGTATTGTATATTTAAATTAGATAGTTTCTGCGCTTTGATCATATTTTTGGAATTAGCGCACAATAAAACTCTGTATGTATGTATGTATGTATGTATAATGTATTCCTCTGTCTATATATTACTAAGAGAAACATGCACAAGTTGATAATCATCTAGGTTTCTTTAAAAAATGAGGTATTTGTTTGTTATTTGATTGCATAATTTGAACTCGACTTCGACAGAGAATTGTAAGTATCAAGCTACTTTTAACTACTATTGCTTGCATATGCACAATTTGACAGAAAATTCAAGGTATGAATTGCATTGTGGTCAATTCATTTTAGAGCGCGACCATAATGCAGTGATGGGTGGCTATGCACTTGCTCAGCAAGAACACAAGTACTGAAAGCTTAAGAACATAATTTTCTGCATTCTAAACTCCCAAATCTGCTTTATATAAATTTGATATTTAGCACTTTGAAAGTTAAGTGCTATTGAAATGTATTAAGACTACAAAAATTTGCCTCCGCTATTACAATTCTGCTGACTAGTGATAATATCTTCGCAATATTTTTGCTGAATGTGACAGGGAATTTACTTTTATCATTGTTGCATGAGTATACCTATAAGTTGAAACATTATTTTTATGAGACTTTACTGTACAGGGGTAGAATTTCGCAAAGCACGGAGCAAGTACAAGTGGACTCTCGCTGAAGAATTTTGCACAAATCCATGGACTCTCACAAAATGACTCGCGTAGCAGAATTTTGCGAGAGTCCAAAATTTTACCAATTCCTCACCATACATGTAGTATTGGTCAGGTGTTTTATTATTAAATTATATTGAGGTATATCATGGTATTGTATATGGGCATTTTCACGAAAAAGTGGACATGAGAAAAATATTGAAAAAAGGATGTAACTATTCAATGAAAAATGCTACCACCATATATTTGGTATCAAAAGAAAGCTATTTTGAAGCTCTTTAAAATGAACCTAATTTTGAAAAGACTGAACAAAGATGTCTATGAAATTTCTTTAAAAAACCTAATTTTTGGTCAAATTTCTTGATTTTCATAATGAAAAGTAGTAATTTTTATTTAATTTTTTCAACCCATTCTGGTTGTTTACTTGGGTGTTATCGTTCTAAATGGCTTAAATAAGGATCAAATTTACACATGAGGTTGTATTTTTTGTTAATCCTGACCAGGCTTTACGGTTCAGTGCACCCACAAATCAGCGGACAAATTGTCCTTCCGTTACCGTCCTTCCGTGACCATGATCCCTTCGCATTTTGCATTGTTAAAACATAACCGTAGGGAATATTTTGATGTGGAATGTGGCAAACTATTGCAGAAACACCAAGCAATGTATTCAGAAACTTTGAAATGAAATTTCTTCATAACTTTCATAAAAATTTTCAAAAATGTACTCAAGGTGAAAAACCATGTCCGTTTTGCTGTCCTTCTGTGACCGACCTCATTAATATGCATATTTTGCGACAGAGGAACTTTTATGAAAAAATTCCTGTTGAATATGAATGCTTTCAGGTATACTCAACTAAATATGGAATTAGTTTTATTTTATCCAATTCAATTTTGGCAATGTATGTGTTTGAAATACAGAAAAATTCTATGATTGTCTTTCCGTTACCGTAAAAATGCCCATATAGTATTTTCAGTTTGCTGTTAATAAATGGTACTGCATACCTGTCTTTGCCGATGAACTTAACCGATGTTTGGCAAGTGACAGATAAAAGCGCGGCCAAGCCCTAGCTGGGCTAGGCCACGTTTTCGATCAGCTGATGATGAACTAAAAGCGTGATTATCAAGCTTTGGTATGATTTTTTGTGCGAGTCCATGTGGATTCGCGCTGTAGTAATTTTGCGCGAGTCTCTACGCGAGTCGACTCGGGCCGAAATTTGAGCCTTGATTACATACTTTCATTGTGATTTACTGAATCTATTAGACAAATAAAGTTAAATAACCTTTTTTAATGAATTTGCTCAATTTGTTAAGACTATTCTAAAAAAATAACATATTTTTCTACAATTAGCTCTCTTTAAATCTGTTCATTTTTACTGCTTTTCACATTCAGGTGCAGAAAAGTTATGTTCGTAAGATAGACAGTAATAATAAAAACACAAGTTTTTGACTATGATTTTGAGGTAAACAAAACTCATATTGTTTTTCTTCAAGCAGATCAAATTGATAAATTACACGCACAAAATCCCATTTTGTCTTTTAAAAGAAAATTTACACATTCAAAATATTTGCAAATGTCATATTAGAACAATGTCATACCATACTATTCCAATTGAACATTACTTACTGTGATTAATATCCCCATGTTTATCCCTTTTGTACCTCTTTTGTAATTTGTAACTTTCTATCTCTGTATTTAACATGACTGGAGCAAAATATTTCCTTTCTTCAAACATAAATCAAACCAAAATTATATCCTGCAGAGTCAACAATACTGTCAAAATTATGACAAATTAGAATGGAAATGATGACAATTATTATGGAATGCATTACTTCCTGTCTAGGAAAGTCGGCAACAACTTTCAAATGTGGTGGGGTATTTGATGTAAATTCAAGGCATCACAAAAGATTTTCATGCTTGCACTGAAAAGTATCTCCAATTATTCCTCACGCTTTGTCTAAAAAAGCATAGCAAAAACATTTCTGATAGGCCTACACATTGACAAATAATTTATATGGCTTCTTGGAAATAATTTTTTCAACAATACATCTGTGTTGCTTTCACACTGCTGCAACAATGTCTTGAGGCTTACCAATGTCTTTGCAATGCATCAGAAATTCAAAGGAAGGCAGGAAGATGGCAGGATTCTTGCAACTCGAATCTCCCATTGCAATTTTTACGTCACAGATGCTTCATCTGGTGGAGCGCCATTGATACTTTGGGAAAGGCAACCAAACTATGGCCACGACATCTCACGATGCTAGGAAAAGCTCTACCAACATCTTTTCATGCAAAAACATCCTGAGTACAATGTGAATTTGAATCTATCTATTGTGATGCCTCAAAAAGGATTTTCTGTTTCCAGCCTTTCTTCTCAGAAAGAGAAGGTTGAAAAATAGGGTTTTTTTATGGATTTGAACCGGAACCTCTTCCTTCCCAAACCATGTATACCATTAGCAGCTAGGCCACTGCTGAGTAGCTGCCCAGCAATTTGGTTCCATATATACTCCCCTGCCCCAACCAAAGCATTCCCGATGTTTGTTTATCAGGGAGGTCAGCAAATCATTGGCAACATTGTGAAGCGTCTGTGATTGCTTCTCCAACCTGCAATATTTTTTTTCTAATATTAACCCAGTGTCAAACTTCGCTAAACCTTACTAGATGTTATAATTTTACAACAGGAATGCACTGTCCATGCAAAAAAACCCAATGGAACTATATTCTAAACTTCTCTGAGCTACTGACTGTGGCAGCGTTTAATTAAGGCTTGGCGTCCAAAGACATTCCCTCCACCTAGTGACATTCGCTCTTGATATTGCTCTGACTTATTCAATAAAACGGAGAGCGAACGTCGCTCTCATTGCACGAACATCGTTTCAATCGATGAAAGCGAATGTCACTTGTGCATGTTGTAGTGTTATGATTATTGAATAAACAAATCAAAGGACATTTGGAGAGCTCTTCGCTCCAATTCAATCTGAAGTGTAGCAAATGTCATGAAATTGTCGCTTCCCGTTGGAGCGATGTTTTCTTGGTAGGGTGGGTTAATGTCACTCGGGCGAGTGAATGTCTTTTGACGCCAAGCCCAAATGTCTTAAACTCATCATGACACCAATAACTATTGAGCTCAAATCATCAAGTGAGACCAATAACTATTTGGCCAAAATTCAATCAAATTTTAAAGTTACTTTTAAAGGAAAATATCCCTAATAAAATTTATTTATTATACATAGTTTCAAGACTCTGAATACCAACAGAATATCTTTTAACCAATTTTAAACAATATTCATAAACTACCATCATTTCAAACTTATTCTAAAACTCTTAAGATTTGAGGGGTGCTCTGGCAAAATGAGAGGAAAGTCGCACATTTCAAAACTGAATTTATGACATATTTTAATTCTCTATAATCTCAGCTTTTGAATGATAAATAATATGTCACACTTTCTTTCTCTATTCTTCATTTAAAGATCACAATTCAAAGCAGTCCACTGAATATATTGCATTAAAAATTAGCTGCAAATCGATTTCACAAATACTGATTACTACAGTGTAAAATAACAACATGCAATCAATTAACCATGGAATATTACACTTCCCAGCAAAGTTTACCTTCAAGTGTATAGGTAAGAATAAGGTTTATGTCATAAAACAATATTTGACTTTTTCACCCTATTTTTTACTTTAATTGCCATTTATTCAAATTGTAGATTTGCAACTTTCCTCTCATTTTGCAAGAGTAGCCCACATTTATTGTCCTACTAATCAAGAAAGTCACTTGTGGATTCTTGCCAGTCATTTCCCATCAAGCTGGCATCCCATGCCATTTAATGATTCGGCCTCATTTAGAGCATAAATCCATTTCAAGAATCACTTGATATTAAGACCATGTTGTTAAAGCACTCTATCCATAGGGACTGCATTACAAAGCTGTAGCAGTGAACAGGGGAAGGGTAACTTGGTTTGGACAGTTGTGTACTTATATATGAAGCCTCCACATGCATACTGTTAACTTCTAATAATCACTTTGAGAGTATAAGACACCCTTGTACATAAAGATTTTCATTAAAAAACAACTTTTTGTGCACATTGTCTTCTGTTAAAGCATATCAACAAATTCTTTGCACTTTTAACTACACATATATCTACGGTAGTTGGAAAAATCTAACCTATATTTTAGGATTTTTGTTTAAAAACCAAACCAATATTGACAGATATCTTTTGTGAAAACAGACCAATTGCCACACACGAGTATTCTTCCCCAACCCCGGAGCAGTGATTTCTCATGATTTCATAATGACGGTATAATGTGAACTAGGTCATCATCTCAATTAAGAGATGGGCATCTGCGCTTCAATCGTAATACTTCCATGTTGAATCCGTAGGGATGCCGTTATCATCACGCTCATCTAATACAACGTGCAGTCTGATCAACACGGGGAAATGATGGGAAATTATTTACACAGCTAGAGTCTGAAACTAGGTCTACTAGAAAAGTGGAATTTCTTGAACACAAAGCCTTGATAACAAACAGTAATTATCTTGCATGCTTTAAAAAATCTAATGACTCAAAATCATGTTAACACAAATTGGAATACATATAATGGATGCTTCTGATTTGGGAATAATGAGGTTTTCTGGTCTTAGATCAAGTGTGTTGAAATTTTGAAAGTTTGAAAAGTCTTTCAAATTTCAATGCAATGGTAAAGATGGTGCAAATAATCTCACAGGCTTAGTGTTATAAGGCTGTATCTTTACTTCGGCCAGCATAATGATTCTGGATTCTTGAGTTGTCATTAATCTACAGATTCCAGAGAATGTGTTCAAATGATGAATAAATTCACAAGACTGAAATTTGCTAACTACGTATGTTAGTTAAAGAATTCAATAAACAAGGGTAACAATCTTTCCTGAATTCTCAAGCGTAGCACAAATACCAGGCCACATGATGTTCTATCCTCCAGCATAAGAGCAAGAGACCATGACCCAAGATATCTTGGGTTTAAATTCAGTCTTTCAGACAGTTATCATTGCTAAGTTCATTATTCCAGAGAATCTAACCTCGAGAATGGCTTGAGCATGGGTGTCTTAATATGGATCTTTCATTTTGAAACAATCAACATATTATGAAATCTTGTGATCTTTCATTTTGAATCAACCAGCAAATCTTTAAATCTTATGTTTTCAGTCCTGTCCAGTGGCAGTATACCATTGATTATGAATTTATTGCCATATTTAGTAAATAATTACAAGCCTGTCATTTCAGTCATGTGAAAAAAATCAAAATAATGGATTTGTTAGATGAAATATTATTTATATTGAACAATCCTGATGAACCTTTTTCTAATTCATATTCAACAACATTGTGAATATCAGAAGTTTTTTATATCAATAAAAACATGCATGATTTTAATAAACCTCTCTAAGGCTGCGATCACATAGAAGTATACGCATGGATAAACGGTATATATTATTCGCTATATGCTCCTGGGGAGCTAGGCAGTAGGCACTCATGTTTTTAGTGATGGGGGAAATCCCCGTCAATTTCAAATATGAGTGCCTCTCACAGGAGCGTATAGCAAATATCGTATACTGTATACTTCTATGTGACCGCAGCCTAAAGCCAACTATTGTCATACTTAAGGCCATTCAATTCAAAACATGGCATCCCATGTCAATAATGATTTAGCCTACTTTTTAAAGAGCATTATTCGGTGTCAAGAATTGCCTGATGTGCAGGCCCATGTTATTAAAGCTTTCAATCCACAAGGGAATCCATTGCATTGCATAGCAGTGATTTTTCATGATTCGATAATGATGGTATCCCAAGGAGGGGGAGGGGGGGCCATCAATACAAAATTGGTTGCAGAGATGTGCCACAAAAATGGGTTTTTACAAAATCAGAGTCTCGTACATTCTAGTAGGTCTCTTATCTTTGCAAAATTGTATACTCTGATGGACCAAAATGTCCTGAAAATGTGTATTTTAATTGGCGGCAGTTTAAAATATCAAGAAACTTAAAGGGACTAGCCTAGACTCCACTTAGAATTAAACACTTATGGGAATGCTCTAAATAAAGCTTAAAAGTGTAGTAAAATTCAAAAAAGTACACAAATTTACACAGTAATGGCTCACTGACAGCGAATTGATTTGCAGTATATTTATATGTGATGGTGGTGTGACTATCCTGTGTTTTCTAAATCCTAAATTTGTACCACAGATGGATTTACTAGATAAAAGGTCAAATGAAGCTCTTGGAGATAATTTAATACATATCAAAAGAGAAACAATTTCATCAACAATAATTTTGTTTACCCATCACAGGTGCAGAAACAAAATCTTTTTAAGATTTGAAACTAGAAACACTTTTTCAACCATTTTTTGCGGCGAAAAAAAATACAGAGCGGTAAATAATTTCACTTTTTCCTCTGTTACACAAATTCAGCGGAAACTACTGGTAGGATATGTTAGTATAATCATGTTCTATCGATACATGCGAAAAAAATATATAGTCAGAAAATCAGCAGACAGGATCTTTGCAGTCCCTTTAAGTGCCTGGGGAACAGTATATTGTGAACTAGGTCATCATCTCAATTAAGAGATAGGCATCTGTTCTTCAATTGTAATACTTCCATGTTGAATCTGTAGGGATCTCATTATCATCACACTCATCAGTGTCAATAAGGGGAAATCTGAAATTAGGCCTTTCATGTCCACTGATACGCAGTCTTTAGATTTAAATTAGCAATAAATATAGCGTTTGTAAAGAGTGCCCATCAATAGATGTTGCAGTGATGAAATTGCTGGATTAGAACTTGATCTCTAAAGTATATCTGATACTGTAAAACCACTTAATTCCGATAGGGATTTAATTTCACTAAATTCGCTAGACCGAAAATTTGCAAAATTAAATCCCTTGTGAAAATTATATTTTGCATTGCATTTAATGGTCATTGTTCCAGATTAGTGAAATTAAATCCAAGCTAAGTTGCTGCTCATTTGAAATTCGTGAAATAAAGAACCCGCAAAATTAAAGTGCTTTACAGTAGTCGCTATATTCTCCCAGAGAGGCACTCATATTTGAATTTGGCAGAGATTATCTCCAAGAATATTGAACAATATAGTTTCAACTTCCTGTTCACCCACTTTCAATGGGATTGATAACTGACCTCCATTGATACTCCAATTTTTTTTTATCTAGGCAACATATAGGAAGGCTAAAGTCATAAAAACAGAAGCAATTTTTATAAGAATCAAAATGAAATAGGTCATTCTCCAATGGAAAGTAAAAAAACTGTGTATCTAAATTTTCCCTAATATCACTTTAATGACCAACTGATACCTTCTTACTTCAGAAAAATGGGTTGGGGTTACAGTGACTAAACATGTTCATATGAAGTCAAATTCATTAAGGTGACATTCATCTAAATTCTAATTTAGTTGGCTGTAAAATATCCCACAGGGAACTACTTGAGAAAACCTGACCAGAAGCATTGCAGCGGTAATATGA
>JXSR01S023354.1:0-16606 GCA_000969725.1 Ophiothrix spiculata | reverse complement strand
GACGTTTGAGGTGTCAAATTGTTTGTCTTGGACTAACGATCAAAATTGTCCATGATGACCCCATCGCCCGACCCTTCCTTGGGGGTCAAAGGTCAATGGAAAGGTCGAATTTTCAACTTTGTCCGATTTCGACGTTTGAGGTGTCAAATTGTTCGTCT
This sequence comes from Ophiothrix spiculata, assembly GCA_000969725.1. Lineage (NCBI taxonomy): Eukaryota > Metazoa > Echinodermata > Ophiuroidea > Amphilepidida > Ophiotrichidae > Ophiothrix > Ophiothrix spiculata. The sequence goes on along the minus strand of JXSR01S023354.1, from coordinate 16,448 downwards.
TCGACCAAAGATCAAAAGTGTCCATGGTGACCCCATCGCCCGACCCTTCCTTTGGGGTCAAAGGTCAACAGAAAGGTCAAATTTTCAACTTTGTCGGGATTTTGACGTTTGATGTGTCAAATTGTTTGTCTTGGACCAACGATCAAAAGTGACCATGGTGACCCCATAGCCCGACCCTTCCTTGGGGGTCAAAGGTCAAAAGAAAGGTTACATTTTCAACTTTGTCCGATTTGTCTTGGACCAACGATCAAAAGTGTCCATGGTGACTCCATCGCCCCGCACCCTTCCTTATGGTTCAAAGGTCAAAAGAAAAGTCAAATTTTCAACTTTGTTTGATTTCAAAGATAAAGGTGTCAAATTGTTCTTTTTGGAATGTTTATCAAAAGTGTCAATGGTGACCTTGTCGTCTGACCTTTCCTTAGGGGTCAAAGATCAAAAGAAAGGTCAAATTGTTGACTTTGTTCGATTTCAACATTTAAGGTGTCAAGTTGTGCGTCTTTGTGATCAAATGTGTCAATGGTGACCCCATCGTCTGACTCTTCCTCGAGGGTCAAAGGTCAAAACAAAGGTCAAATTTTCAACTTTTTCCGATTTTAAAGAATAAGGTGTCTTTTTGTTCGTTTTGGAACATCAATTAAAAGTGTTAATGGTGACCCCTTTGTCCGACCTTTCATTGTGGGTCAAAGGTCATAATAAAGGTTAAATTGACAACTTTGTCCGATTTCAACATTTAATGTTTCAAATTGTTTGTCATCTGACATTTAAAGAAAAGGCATTCGGCAGGGTCCGTGTCACTTTTAGTGACACTGTAATGTCTAGTTAATCTTGAAGTTGACAATAATTCACTGAGTATGGGCCAAATCATAGTTTTTTGAGCTACCAAATATTTTGTCTAGCAAGTCTTTGTTATCTTATAATCTAGTATTATAATTCCAATGCATCTTTTAATCAATAACAGATAATATTTTGATTTCGCCAATATTTTTACTTCAAGTTGCCAGTGAATTGGCAACTTCAACTGGCGAATTCACCAATGTATTGTCGACCCCTTTGGACAACGCGCCTTATGTAGATGTAAATGTAGACTAGACGGGGTCAGGGGGGACTCGCTACGGACTACGCTAACCAGTGTTCCCTCTAAGGAGCGAAATAAAAGAAAAAATACATCTCGCCATTGCCAATTTCTGAAAAGTCACCTCAGACGTGAGAGTAATTTTGAATAAAATATGAATAAACCTGACATAAGTGAACTGTGTGCATAACAAAAACCTTTGAAATGAATTTTAAACTGGGCAACCACACAACATAATTGACAGTCAGCGAAAAAATCACTGACCACCCAGGATTCGAACCTGGGACCTTGGTATTACTAGCGCCACGCTCCACCAACTGAGCTAATGAATCAGATGAAGAAGAGCGGTCGATCTTATATCTAATATAGGTCTTCAGTTCTAACCCCGCTCCTCTAGCATCATCTCAACCGAGAAGCTTAGAAAGAGGATATGGAAATTAATTCCGAACTCGCATATTTCACCCACTTTTAAACCTTTATTCAATAACCAAAACCTTATTTTGACTGTTTGTTTAGAGAACCCCTTGCGCCAATTTTTCGAGCTTCTGCGCAAATTTCGCGACATACGGCCTTAACGGGAATACTGACCCTAACCACACCTTAGATGGTACCCCTTAATTTTTTCATCAACATGCCAGCAGATGATGTAAAAGAAATTGACCAAATGCCTGGGGTCGTTGCTTTTGGTTGAAGAGGGTCAACTAAGAATATAAAATAAAACGGTTGGACGGTTTAACTGAAATTTGAAACTGAAACCTCTTTATTGGTGGTGTTCACCCGAGTGTAACACTTAATTGCAAAATATAAGGTACTTTTACTCCAGTATGGCTTTATGGGCTTTTTTTTATTTTGCACCCTAAAAAAATATAGTTAATAAGCTCGAAAACGACAAGGTTGTTCTCATTTTTGTTTTCGCCAAAAAAGGTGCAACTTCTATTAACCCTTGTCTTACCGGGGTGCACCCTCTAGTCCGACAATGCGCTAGTCCGACAATGCGCTAGTCCGACACTGCGCTAGTCCGACTACATAATTTTCCTATACCGTAGAGGTGCGCTAGTCCGAAAATGAAAACCACTGCCCTAGTCCGAAAATGAAAACCACATACGAAGCAGGGGGCAGGGGGCACTTGCCCCCTCTGGCTCGAAAAAACGGGACGCTGACGGGATAAATATTAAAATATCCGGACGATATTTTACCAATGTTGCTGTCCTGAGATTACTGTCCCGATAACTTTTAGTTAAAATAAGCCAATTTAGCACAAATATCAAGGTTTCATATGGATTTTTGGCTACAGTACAGCGCACATTGCAAATAGCAGTTGATAGCAGTCAGTGCAACATAACAATCAGCAGTGCATAGCAGCCAGCGCACATTGCAAATAGCAGTAGATAGCAGTCAATGCAACATTACAATCAGCAGTGCATAGCAGCCAGCGCACATTGCAAATAGCAGTAGATAGCAGTCAATGCAACATTACAATCAGCAGTGCATAGCAGCCAGCGCACATTGCAAATAGCAGTAGATAGCAGTCAGTGGAATATCAGCAGCAGAGAACAGATCGATTCTATTAGCGATAGATGACTATCTGTCTGAAATATTATATTATACATTATATATTAGAACAATAGTGTTTCTTCTGAGCTACCAACTATTTATCGCAACAAGTCATTGTTATCTTTTAATCTGGTGTATAATTCCAATGCATTTTCTTATAATAAAGGAGAAGTTTGATGATGAAAAATCAATACACACACTTGTATTTTGTTTGATGCCAAATGTTTGGTGATTACCCGTTATTGATTAGAAGATGCATTGCGATTAATGTAATCACATAGACTTGTTGCACAAAGTGTTTTATACCTCAGAAAGAACTATAAACTGACCCATTCAAATGATATTATACATGGTTGATATTTTCAACGATTTTACAGATTAGTTTACGGCTAGACTGTTTTCTTTGTGTCAACGAAATTTTCCGTTAAATTGCGCTTCTGTGAACATTTTCTCTCGTAAAATAACAGCGTTTCTATTGTTCACCTTTAGATGATTACAAAAAACTGAATTTCATGGTAGATAGCATTACAAATTGTAAATCGTTTCTAATGGGTTTACAAAATTGTACGTTCGCTGCGTGTGAATATTTTGTAAATATGAATACACTTTACAGTAGGATTATATTGACTGGTAGACGCGATGAAAAAGAATTACAATTTTCACATATGCTAATTGAACAAAAATTAGAAAAACAATTGTTAACAATTTTGTTTAAATACTGCCGTAAACTCGATATTTGTACTCGAGAAGTGTATCATCTGTTAACCTTACTGACTTAAGGGTAAAGGGAATCCATCTGCTCAGGAAAATATGAATTCTAACCTTTTTTTAATCATGAAAAGATAAATAGTTTCCACTGCCTTTGCGGGGACTCAAGGGGTTAGTCATGCATTACGAAGTGAGGGATCTACCGATGAGCTACCAAGGCAACGTTGAGATGGTGAACTAAAATCTAAAACGTAAACATTCGAATGCCGTATTTTTCTTTGTTTACATAAAAATTGCAGGTTTTCCTCCTGCGAATGCTCAATTTGTAAGTACATTATGCGAATGTGTTTATCAGACAAAGTGTAGATAATGTAGATATATACTTAAAACAGGCAATTCACAGCTCAAACAGGGCGAACTCAGAGTCGTAATTCACGTCCGGATTTTCGGGCAAAACAATGCAGGTTTGTTACATTATCATTGAAAATCAACTCAGCATATTTATGAAATAATGTTTGTAACTCAATAAGAAGTATCAAGGCTAGCCTACAATCTGTCAAAATTTGAAACCAGTCGAATTGTTTGAACATCGTGAAATTCTGAGGTTTCGGCGAAAAAGGGTCAACTCTTTTCGAAGTAGTCTTTATGCGTCGTTTTGACATTGATAATGGACGTGAAATCACTAGTAAAATTTCATGTATAAACTTGAGACTTTATTCAAAATGTACGTCAAAAATTTGGTTTTCTGATAGGTTTAAGTGGGTAAAAAACTTGCAGTAAACACGGTATTCAGCCGAGCGATACGTTTTAGGGACTGTAGCCTTAATGACACTTCATTATGGCGAATGATCACTGGCTAAAGCATTTGATTTCAGGCGCGACATAATTGTATCCTATCATTATTTTATAAACGTATTTGTATTTTTCGAACAAAATTGGTACTATTTGAGCCTATATCTGCTGTGCTTAGTAATTACTTAACAGTTTTTCGTTATCTCTCAACGCAGATGCTAGCTGCACTGGCTTCAAACAATCATTTTTACCCCAAATAATTTATGTCAAAATAATTGTTTTTTTAGGGGTTTTCTTTGAATTTTGGATGTTATTATTTTAATCTAAAAAAGTGAGATTGGCTAAAGAGGATTCTTATATGTAATGTTTACATTTTTGGCTGCTTTTTCTTAGAACATCTTGACAACTTTTTGGCTAAGGAGGATTCTTATATGTAATGTTTACATTTTTTGGCTGCTTTTCTTAGAACATCTTGACAACTCGTTCATGAATAAGGTAATAAGTATTGACCTTTTGGACAATTCTTAAGATGCATTCTTTTGCATGTTTAAAGCTTAACTGCGTTTTATTGACACTAGAAAAGTGTCGACGCTAGCTCTCAACGCTAGAATATAATGGCCAAAAATAGAATCACAATGAAGAAAACTACATAGAAGCTGATACTATCTCATAAGCAACTCCTGTACATCTGCCGCAATCAATTTTTGTTAATTTTGATGGCCACCATACTTATTTCTGAGGTGTCGAGTACCCAGCGTTGACGCTATTCTAGTGGCAATAAAACGCAGTACCGTAAACCGGGGTGACTTTGAACACTTTGAGTTGATCAAATTATACAGCCATTATCTCACTTATCCTTGATGATATATTTTTTTCAAATTAATGATTGAAAAGGGGATACTATAAGCAATATTACATGTTAAAGATATTACCGTAGGTGTTGCCAGTTGTTCGTTATATCCTTATAAATGTGTTGCCAAATGTATAGCAATTTTCATAGGTGGGAAAAATCTCAATGGTTACCATGGTAACAATGATCCACTGAAATTAAAATTAATATGGTTGGATCAGGAATATAATAGTTTACAATAATGAATGGAAATAATTTTGTAAATTTCTTTCTTATTCTATATATTGAGAAAAAACGATCACGGGGTGGCTTTGAACGCCTATATCTCCCATATAAACGCATGCCATAGTTGGGTAACCAGCACACTTGATTGTTGCTTACAGATTTTCAGTTCTAGGACACTGTGTTTGCATTATCACCCATGTTTGAATTTTTATGATCAAAACAATTGTATTTCTATGGGATAATGACATTTCTTAGTTGTAGGGATGTATTCATCTCAAATTATTCCAGGAAAAATGTGACCCATTCAAAGTCACCCCATGCCGGGGTGACTTTGATCGGTACGTAAACAATTTAAAATATATATCTTACATAACAGCTAGTTCTATAAAAATGTAACATGAGAAAGACCATGCCCCTGGAGGTATTTTGAAAGCAAAATGTCAGAAACTTTTCTATGTTGAAAATAAAAAAATGGCAAAAGCTGAAAAAAGCGTTTAAAGTCACCCTGGTTTACGGTAGCGCCTAATTTGTTTGCAAATTCAATACGAGTTCATCACAAATTCTTTAACGATGTCAGACCGACGTCACAAGAATTGATTTATGAACCTTCCGAAGCATCAATGCTTCTTCAATACAGTCATGTCAAAGAGATCGGAAAATCATCGGCGGTACATGTCAAAGAGATCGGAAAATCATCGGCGGTGCATGTCAAAGACATCGGGAAATCGTCGTCAATACATTGCAATGACATCGGGAAATTGTCGTCAATGCATTGCAATGACATCGGGAAATCATCTTCAATGCATTGCAATGACATCGGGAAATCATCGTCAATACATTGCAATGACATCGGGAAATCATCGTCAATACATTGCAATGACATCGGGAAATCATCGTCAATGCATTGCAATGACATCGGGAAATCATCGCTTATACATTGCAGAGACACAAAAGTGTTTGCGTCAAAAGCTGAGGCTAAGACGTAGCTGAATAAACCAAGGATAAATCTTTTTCCAAACATGTTCAGAAACATGTTGCTTCAATTTCCTAAGTTCCTGTGCCAATGGCGCACCAAAAGGAACACTGATTATGAGAACCAATCAAATCGGAGCAAATCTAAAGTTGTTAAATTGTCGCTTACTGGCGTAGTAAAATAAATAGGAATAAAGGGCAAAATGTGTGGACGAAGGTTAAAGCATGTAAAAAAAATGCCAATTTGGATGACTTTTTAGACAATTTTGTGACCTATAACCTAAAAATTCCGTATTTTTACTCATTTAATTACTGATTTAATAGTTGTCTCTTGTCTAGGTCTAATCCCAGACTCAATCTACTGTAGTATTCTCTGTACATATTTAAAAGGAAATGCATTCATTCAATTGATTGACTTCTTACTGTTTTCTTTGCAATTTGACTAATTAATCAATCATGTCAAATTTACTGGTGCCAAATTTGATTCCAATTAAAAGTTTGTTTTTAAAATAAATAAAATACCACTGGAAGACGACTGTAACGCAGAAAAAGCGAGACATATAAATCATTTTAAAGTAAATTATTGAAAACAATATTTAAAATTGAACCAATAAAGATGAGTGATGATGTGCATAAGTTTCTGAAAAGATTTTAAATAAGCAATTCAACTAATATCGGACTATTTATATAATTCTTTTCACTCGTAATAGTTTCAATAAACTTTTAAATCACGTGTCATTTATGTCTTAACTGTTAATACATCATCTTGCAAGGTTTAAAGGTTTCCAATGTTGACAATGTAATTGAATACAGTGTGTCCCAGAATAAACCTTACAATTTTCATGGGTTTAACTGATAGTTAGAAAGTTTGTAAAGATCGTATTTTATAGCCAATGAGTTGAACTTTTAGATACTGTTTGTTTCATTTCATTCGGTAATGTACAACAAACGTTATGCTTTGTCAAATAATTGAATGTAAAATTTGCTGGTCCAATTTCACGAGTTTGTAAGTTCCCCGAGAATGAAGCTCTATTGAGTATTGTCATTGATCTGTTCACTCAACCTTTACAATGTTTACTTATTTACGACGCACAGGCTCTCTTTAATCTATGCTGAAAAAATGAAAAAAATTGATGTAAAATTAAGACAGACATGATTAGTTTTCCAAGGTGACCCGATTTTATTCCATTCAGAAACACCCCTACTTTATGGCCAATAATCATGAAATTGGACAAGGCAAAAATCCATCCAAAAGTTTGATAATGTATAACTTTTGTTGTATACTACTGATTGAAATGAAACAAAAAGTATCTTAAAGTTCAACTCATTGGCTATAAAATGCAATCCTTACACACTTTCTGACTATCCGTTAAACTCATGAAAAATGCACGCAAAGGTTGTAAGGTTTATTCTGGGACACACTGTAGAAAGTGATAATTCTCAGCGAATGTGTTAAAATTGTTTGAGAGTTACGAGTATCACAAGAAAGGCTGAATCAAAGGTAAGTCCATGGAAGTTCCTCCATAAAACATATTTCATGGGCAAAATAACCCAATTTCAGGTGTATCGACACCCTACTGGTTTAAACCAGCGAGATTGAGGAATGCATCGACACCTTACTGGTTTAAACTAGCGAGATTGCGGAATGCATCGACACCCTAATGGTCTAAACCAGCGAGATTGCAGAATTCCTCGACACCTTACTGGTTTAAACCAGCGAGATTGCAGAACCCTCGACACCTTACTGGTTTAAACCAGCGAGATTGCGGAATTCATCGACACCCTACTAAACATTGCGGATTGCATCGACACCCTACTTGTCTAAACCAGCGAGATTGCGGAATGCATCGACACATATTCGTTTAAACCAGCGGGATTGCGGAATGGATCGACATCCTACTCGTTTATACCAGCGAAATTGCGGAATTCGTCGACACCCTATTCGTTTAAACCAGCTGGATAGCGGAATGCATCGACACCCTACGCGTTTACAAAATCCCAATGCACTTAAATTATTTCTGTATAGTAAAGTTCAATTCTGGTTGCAAATCCAAGATAGAAGTGAAAAGCACTTACTGAAATATTTCGTCTTCTCTCAGAAGTCTTGGTCACTCATAGACTGGTAGTGGTGTGTGATTACTGACTGGCAACCTTTGACGACTTCTGTGACGTCATCAACTCTGAAGGTTGCCTGATGATTTGGTCGTAAGTTCTGCTAAGTTTGTATGACCCCTCATCCTTGTTCAATGCTTTTGTCCCCCGGTGCCTTATCCATATCGATTCTTTCAGCCATCTCGTGGTCTTGTCTGCTTCAAGGTCTATCGTTCGAACATCATACAATTTTAAGGTTTCGGCGAAGTAGTTTATTGACGTAATTTTGACCTTGATAAAAGACGTGAAATCACTACTGAAGTCTCATGTATAAAGTAGAGACTTAATAACATTACAAAAATTGTATTATTCTGATATGTGTAAGTAGGTAAAAAGTTGCAGTAAAGTTGCCGTTGGCAAAAATGGCCTTTAGAATGTTGAAAACTTTCATTATGAATGAACATTTTCCCATGTAAAATTTCACCATTATGTAAACCATAACCACCATTGCAAGAAGAGATTAGCCTTCCATCAGATATAGGCCGAAGAATCAATATCAAACATTATACTTCCCATCAGTTAGCACTTCAAAATGTGCAATTGGGGTGCAAAAAGGGTCTCCATTTTACCCTCGTCTACCCAGGCTATTTTTTGTAACACGTCTACCCAAGGGGGGTAGGGGGTTGTTGCAATCCCACCCCTAATTTTTTGGAACGGAACCCCCTATGAACTTAGTTTTGCTATTAATAGATTAGATATGTATGGTCATCCCCTATCCAATTATACAAAGATCACAAAAATCGGCCAAGGCGTTACGTAATTATGACGTCATAAAGATCGAAAATCGGGATTTTGGCAAAAATGACCACACAATCAAAATATTGCGATAAAAGTTCTAAATGACCAAGTTTTTTTGCAAATAAAGAAGGAAAATGATAATTCTAACATACCCTGCAAGTTTCAGCTTCATAGCATGCACATATTTTTCAATATAGCGACTTGAAATTGTCCGAGGCTTCCCCCCCCCCCCCCCCCCACTCCTACACCCCTACTTTTACGGCCTCTATTTAAAAAAAAAACAATCACCATGAGAAAAATTCTGAATGAAAATTCACAGAACTACAGAAATGGCGAAAATATATCTAGACCTTTACACATGTCAGAGTATCACATACATATGGAAAAGAGTCTCTGTTTATACATGACCCCTTTACGTGTGGTTTCACGCCCATGATCAATGTCAAAATGACGCCAACAAACTACTTCAAAAGTTGACGCCTTTTTCGCCGAAATCTCATAACTCCATGATGTTTGAACACATTTTGATTGTTTTGAAAAATATATTGTGTTCATTTTGAACGATAACGTAATGAACGCTTGCAAATTGAACATTCCATGGAGGTAAAAAAAAAAATATGTCAACAAAAGAAATATACGTCATTCTAATGTTCATCATGTTATGTTTTAGATTTCAGTGCAGGATGTATGCTGCTTAGTTAGCTCAGCGGTCATTCCCTCGCTTGGATCATCCATGCATTACTAATGTTTAAAAACACGTTAAAAACGACTCAGGTAGGGACTTTTCTAATATTGTGTAACTTATGATTTAACTTAAAGAATTTGATAATTCAAACGTATCACCACAAGTATAGCACAAAGTAATGCATTGAGTATACAATGGCAATTACATGTACTTTGGCCAGCGTTTAATCAAGAAGATCGCCGATACAATCCGTTTGATTTGACTTTAACACGGAGACCTGTTTTTCTCTTTACAATCACAAAGACATGTGTTGTATTCTATTGCTATCAATCCTACTGCATTAACAAAATGTCCAAAGCTGAATAGCTGTGAATTATCACTTTTATATTAACTTGAAAAAAAAAACTTCAAAATTATGGGGGAAATACTAGTCACCTTTAATAAAGGATTATATATAAATTTGCAAATGAAAACTTGGGATTGATAGTGCTCTATGCGTCCCAGATTTATAATCCAACGCACCCTCTGCACACTATACAGTGTTCACTGACCACTGTGCCTAAAGTAAGCTCTATTACACATCAAGCATCATTTCAGGTTCTGCGGCAATCTCCAGGCCGGGGGCGCTGAACCTTGATCAGCCCATTATGCACCTTCGCTACAAGGATCATTAGCTCACCCATTTTCCATAAGATAATTAGCAGTTAGTTCCTTGCCCAAGCACCCTTAACTTTTAGCACCATCGGGGTTTGAACTCGGGACATTTCTCACTGCAAGCGAGCGCCTTACGCTTCAGCTTATTTGACTGATTATTCAGTTTCGATTCTGAATTTGCACGCAAAAGGAAGGGAATCAATATAAGCATGACTTAAATATGCACTTCTTATTCTGAAGAATAATATTTCGTTCAAAATTAACATGATTAACCCTAGTTATACGGAGCGATTTTCACAAACATATCATACGGGAGGGGGGGGGGGGGGGGGCAAAACCCCCCCCCCCCCCCCCCTCATTTTTTTATAGCGAGTCCCCCAGACCCCCGTATATGGTACCAGTGGATAGGTATCAGTCCCCTCATTTCTCTTTTCAAATTCAAGGTCATCCATAAATGTATGACGTCACTATGACGTCATAATTTCCAAAATGTTGAAAATCGGCATTTGTACGAAAAATAAAGGGAAAAATCAAAATGTTCTAAAAAATCGCAGGAATATCCGATTTTCATGCGTTTTTTTGCTAAAAATTTTAGGAAATGACTAGTTTTACCTAGATACCAAGTTTGAAATGGATTTCTGCTATAAAAATTACTAAAAAGTACATTTTTAAAATCATGGAGTTACAACCCCCCACCCCCCTGACCTCCGAACTTTTAACGGACACTGTACCCCCCCCCCCCCCTCATGAATCAAGTTCCAAGGGCATGGAGATGGTATAAAAATATGTAATAGTTTTTGAGTATGTACACGTTCTCACATTAGGTTGATATACGGGTATGTGCCACGGTTTTGGGGTGTAATTTCGCCATTTTAGGTATATCGATTGGTGGGTTTTTGTCACAGACCTAATGCGCCCAAATAGAAAAATTGGGATGTACACCAATATTATCTTCTACAATGTAGGGAGAGTGGTGAGCTGCATCAATTTCAATTGTGCCGTGGGCCTCAGTGGTATTTCTGATGCAGCTTCAGGGGCAGGAATAGACATTTTATGAAGACAGGTATTTGTAAATAAAAATTAAAATAAAATGAACAAAATTTCATTTCCTATAAATCAATTTTCGTTGTTTAAAGATATTCAGCTAAGCTAATGTACAGAGCTGTTCATCACTAATCATGCTAATCAGCAACTCTAATGCATCGTCAAATTTTAATCACGTTCGGTTGGCTAAAAGCACCCTCACGCGCATGATATAAATACGCTGACGCATGGATGCTTCGTTGTTAAATTTTGATGAGCAACTCTGTAGCATATTTTAATACATGTACTATACAATTTTAAATATAAGATTGTTTTTCAATACACAGAACCCTTTCAGGAACATCTGCCCTAAATGCTTGTTGTTGGGTTGTAATCATAGCATGATTGGTGAGAAACCTTACGAGTCAAGGCCATAACGCAAGTAAATCTATTTATTACCGATTTGTTTGTCGTTGTTTATGAGATTGACCGATCATTAAAAGGAAACCTTTAATTCCTGTCCCATCAAATGCTGGTCCCATCTGCTATAAATGTTATTTTTGCAATTAATGATAATTTATTGCTCATATTCTGCACGTGAATTCACAATAATCGTCTAGAAAGTAGTTTATGATTAATGTACTCATTTGTTTTTCAGGCGATTTTAATGGCTGTCGTAGCTTATTTCTTAAGTTCCTTCCCACTTTCAAAAAGGTTAAAATTTTGCAATGATCGGTGAGTATTAATGGGGTGCTCTGGCAAAATGAGGGTAAAAGTCGCAAACTTCAAAATTGAGCTTATACATATTTTCATTCTCTATAATCTCACCTTTTGAATGATATATAATAAGCAGGCGGGACCGGCAATGTCATATGAATATTAACGACCTGTAAACCCCGCCCGTAAACTCCCATATTTGGTCATAGATAACAATATGTGACCAGAACGAACCTCGATCAGTAATAGGATACGAATAACTGTACAATTTAAATAAATAAATTAGTTTTTAACAAGAAGAAGTGGGGTTCACGTGTGAACCCCAATAGTTCGGACCACAACTTGATTTAGTCCAAAGGACTTTATTAAGTTCTTTCTAGTTAGACATACTATTAGACTTGATTAAGGTCTTTGATACTGTATGTAACTAACTGAGTGTTGCTAAATTAAAAGCTTGTAACGCGAGTACTACCAACACAACACTTCTAATAGAATATGTGTATATTTACCATCATGTTCAACAGTGCATAAAAACAAATATTGTTTACAAGTGACGACCTTCTGATTTTACAATGGAGCTATAAATAAGCAAATGATTTGACCTTACAATTATGGCGACGTCCTTGTATTAACACGTAACTGCATAAGGTACCCCACACTTCCGTTAGTGCATAAGCCCCTAATAAAAACTACTTTCCCGCCCGAATTTTTTAATAATCTTTACACCATATATAGGTACACTAATCACAACCATATTTCAGAAAAGAACAATAATTCGTACCGTTTCAAAATGGCGGCCAAATAACCGATTTTCGTCGCGCGACATCTCGATTTTGGCCAAAATTTGAAAACAACACTTCCCGAAGGAATTTTCAATGAAATTTGGCACAAATTAGGAGATTATGAATACATTGACATTGCTGAAATAAGAGTTGGAGAATTTTACTCGTGGATGGTTTTATGGGCAAATCAATTTTTTTTCGCACCCCCCTAAATGCTAATTTATGCTAATTAACTCGAAAACGACGTGGTCGATCTCGATTTTCATCTTTTCGCCAAAAGAAGCGCACCAACTATTTAGGCAATTACAAAAATTAACAGTCCGAAATATTGCGGCGTTAAAATGCGAGAACCGAAAAACCAAATGTTGGGTACCATGGAACCCCCCCCCCCCTTATGAAGTTAAGTGTTAACTGTGTGCACTGAATGATGGGAAGGGGACTAAATCAAGTTCTTTACAACGCAATCAAATAATTATAGGACTCAATCAAGGCTTGTAGCGGATCTTAATCTAGTTTTGTAGAACCAATTTAAGTCGTAAACCGAGCTGCCCAACGGATTTCGAGTAATATAATTATGATTAATTTTGTGACATTACTTTTTTAACTTATTTGATCAATGTAAACAAATGGGTTTTTGTAATATTTTTAATACACAGTTCGTGGCTCTGTCAATTGCGATACACGTAAAATGTATCCCTAAATTGGCGTTTGGAAATCCTTCAGCCTAAATCAAGTAAATCGTGTCCTAAGGCGCCTGGTAATATGTCAAACTTTCTTTCTCCATTCTTTAGAGATCGATCGAAATCCCGGGGATCGAAATTTGAAAGACCTTGAAAGAGTTCAATTTACCAAATTTGTTGGAATACTCGTTGATGAATGCTTAATGGAAACCTCATATCAATTGTATAACAAAAACTGTGTCCAGAAACATATGGGTTATTTACAGGCTAAAACACTCCATTCCTGCTCGCATATTGAACACACTTTATTGTACTCTTATATTACCATATCTTTCTTATGGTATCCTAATTTTGGGAAATACATGTAAATCATATTTAGAGAAATTGATAACAATTCAAAAATGGGCAATAAGAACTATTTCAAATAGTCGTTATATATAGAGCTCACACGGCACCTTTATTTGCAAAACTTAACTTGCTTACTGTTGCTGATATGTTTACTAACTTCATTTGGGCATTTTCACTGTAGCGGAAGGACAATTACAGAATTTTTCTTTATTTAAAACACATACATTGCCAAAATTTAATTGTATAAAATAAAACTAATTCCACATTTAGTTGAGTATACCTGAAAGCATTCATATTCAACAGGAATTTTTTCATAAAAATTCCTCTGTCGCAAAATATGCATATTAAAGAGGTCGGTCACGGAAGGACAGCAAAACGGACATGGTTTTTCACCTTGAGCATATTGTTGAAAATGTTTATAAGAAGAAATTTTATTTCAAAGTTACTGAATGCATTGCTTGGTGTTTCTGCAATAGTTTGCCACATTCCACATCAAATATTCCCTACGGTTATGTTTTAACAATGCGAAATGCGAAGGGATCATGGCGAAGGGATCATGGTAACGGAAGGACAATTTGTCCGCTGATTTTTGGGTGCACTGAACCGTAAAGCCTGGTCAGGATAAACAAAAAATACAACCTCATCTGTAAGTTTGATCCTTATTTAAGCCATTCAGAACCATATCATCCAAGTAAACAACCAAGAATGGGTTGAAACAATTAAATAAAAATTACTACTTTTCATTATGAAAATCAAGAAATTTCACAAAAAATAGGTTTTTTAAAGACATTTCATAGACAACTTTGTTCAGTCTTTTCAAAATTAGGTTCATTTTAAAGAGATTCAAAGTAGCTTTCTTTTGATACCAAATATATGGTGGTAGCATGTTTTATTAAATAGTGACATCCTTTATTCAATATTGTTCTCATGTCCACATGTTCGTGAAAATGCCCATTTACCTATCATTTTACTAAAATGCACAAGAATGCAAGTTGTGCGTACGTTGTACGCGCGTTGTCAGTATACACCGAGCACGTGAGGACAGTCTATCTATGCACCATGTCCCATAGAAAAATAGTACGAACAAATTCAGACCATCTATTTCTATCTTGCGCTTCCAAATATGCATTGTGGAAGGTGGTGCCAACAATGATGTTATCTTCCCATCTCTTTCTTGGGCTTCCGTGTCTGTTTGTGCCAGTGACAGTTTCCATAAGAATGCGTTTGGGTAGGCGGATATTATTCATTCTACACAAGTGAACAAACCATGTCTGATGCGAGACAGTGATACGAGCTAGGATCCTTTTTGGTTGAAAGTAGGAGGAGGAGATTCTTGACAGAACTTCTTCATTCCGGATCTTATCCTTCCAGCTGATATTAAGGATTTTTCTGTAGCATCGCATCTCAAATGATTTCTACTTCTTCATGTCATTCTTTTTGATTGTCCAGATTTCAGAGCCATACAGAAGTACTGGGTATACAAGACAGTGTATTAACAAGCCGTAAGTGATGAGTGAGATGTTTTTATCAGTCCAGACTCTCTGTAATTTCCCTAGTGCTGTTGATGCCAACAATAATCTGGTTTTGATAGTGTTACTCCCAAATACTTGAATCTGTTTACCTGCTCAAGTGGCGTACCAACAAGCTGCATCTTGACTGGGAGCTGGTCATCACGGAAGAATACCATAGCTTTTGTTTTAGGTATACTGATCTCCATCCCATATTTCTTGCTAACATGATGAACTTGCTCAATCAAGGTTGAGGACAGTGCTTATGTATTACTGTAGCCCAAACGTAGCCAGCACACAGAGAACCGAGTTCCTCATTTACTATAAAACTTCTATTTCGTGTCTGCGTGCTATACCATTCGCACAGTGTCGGTTGCACGATTTTGCCTACCGTTTTTGCACGCAGACAACACGTACGTGCACGATCGACGGGTTGTGACCATCACTTTAAGGTTTAGCCGTGCGTTGGTCAAATCAACGTTATTACATTGTAGATCTCTGACTATTATCCAGTTCAAGTTTGTCGTAAGATATCTCATTAAAGAACAAAGGATGTTGTTAATAAACACAAAAGGATTGTTAAGGATTGCAATTTCTCAAGTGGGGATTATCTATATTTATTGACTGCAGTGAATAGAATAAGTAATGGGTTTACAAAATATTTTACTACGGCTTACAAAATGCATTGTTATGCACGGACAGATCATTTGAACTAGCTATATGTGTTTGTGTCAATTCTTATTGTGTTCCCACGATTGAAATAATATATAATATCGTTTTTGAGGCGCATGCTGAAAAATACTTATTTACTACCTGCAAAAAATGGATTCGTCCATTTTTTTCATTTCGTGTGACGGAGTTTGTTTATTGAAGGCGATTTTTCGTCCAATGAGAGGCTGGTCCTGGTAGCGAATTAGCCAATGAGAATTCGATTTACCTACGACAAGCCGTCGGCATTTTTTTGTTTTCGCCATTCCGTTGCTAGCTAT
>JXSR01S023351.1:33611-51867 GCA_000969725.1 Ophiothrix spiculata | reverse complement strand
GCAAACCCGGTGACATTTTTGACAATTTAAAATCGACATTTTGAAAAAATACGCATGCTATGAGACTAAAACTTGCAGGGCATGTTAGAATTGTCATTTCCCTTCGTCATATGCAAAAAATGCGATGACATTCCGTTATTTAGAAAAAAAAATTGATTTTGGTGGCTATTTTTGCCAAAATTCATCAGATTTGTCAGATTTTCAACCTTTATGACGTCATAATTACGTAACACCTTGGCTGATTTTTGTGATCTTGGTATCGTTGGATAGGTGAGGACCATACCTATCTATTGATAACAAAACCAAGTTCATAAGACTTTCATAGGGGATTCCGTTCCAAAAATTTAGGGGGGTTCCCCCTGGTTAGACGTGTTACAAAAAAGGCTTGGTTAGACAAGGGTTAAAGTAATCTATATTATACAAATATTGACTGCTTATGAGGGCAATAGTAAAAACTATTGCCCTAAGTGATCTTTTCCCCCCCGAGACTGAAGGTTGAGGGTTAAAGTATGATAGTTTCAAGATCATGAGGGGAAATACATTCTACTATTGCCAGAATGAAAGAGCAGTCAATATTTGTTTTATATACCAATTTTGTTTTGAGAGGGCAAAAGTAACTTACTATTGACGGCTCAAATCAAGCCAATCGGTATATAAAATAATCTAACACAGGTCTTCAATTTACCTGGAACTAGGTACCCCTTACCATTTTCAATATATTGCTTTGGGAAAAACAGTTAGAATCACTTAAAAATGCAATTTGTTGATTGCTTCATGGTCAAAAAAAGTGATGACCGTATTTCTTAACCATGCAAAGACAGCTGTGATTTTGGAAACACAGACTTCGTGGTAATACAGGAAATGGGTTTATTGGTTTGAGCCTACTCCCACATCCCTGGTTTGAGGAGATGCCCAAAACTTCAGTAGTAACATAGAGAAAGAAATTTAGAATGGTACCGGACATTTTAAGCTATGTACCAAAGATCGAAACCAGATGGCACTTTTCAGGATTTTTTTACTCAAAAATTTGACTGTTTTTATTTATCTTCAGCTATTCAATGCCAAAATTTATGCACATTTTCAGGAGTTTTCAAAAGTTTATTTAGTGATACTAAGTGGCATCTTAACCAGTGACTTCAATTGAATACACCTCCCTACCTTGGGGGAGAGCCCACCTCATTGAATGGACACTGTGTTATGGGACAAAGAAATGAAATACACTAAGTATAGGTGGATGGAACAGAAATGAGTACCCCCCCTCCCTGGGGGAGAGACTGCCTCGTTGAATGGACATACTGTGTCATGGGACAAAGAAATAAAAGGCACTGGAAGATAGATGGCACAGAAACAGAATGTGATGCTGAATGTGCTACAATGATGCTGCTATAAATGCCTACAGCACGATTTTAATTAAAAAAGCGAATACAGAAAACGCTAGACAAGTAGAACAGAGGTCATAAATTGTTTAAAATAAGAAAACCAAGAAGTCGAAATAGCAATTTAAAGTGCCAGAATAGATATAAAATGTAGACTTAATGCTGGCTGAAGTGGTATGGGTTTGAAAGATAAAAGAGTGGATGGATTGCTTTAAAAAGACAAGATGTGCCCAGCAGGTATGGTGATGTTGCAACACAAGCAAAACATATACTGGTATGTTTTGCTGACATTGAAGATTTGTTGTAAGCACAACTCGCTTTTTATTTTTAAACAACAGTTATTTACCTCTCGTTTATGCCAGTTTACATGTATATAATCTGATAACGGCCATTCTCACGAACATGACGCCAGTAGCGATATTTCGTTCTTTGATCTGTAAATCTCTGTTTTTTTGCTTGCAATAAGTAAACATGCTCATATTCGTGTAGTATTGGTGAGCTCTACTCGGACATATATAGTTTTCTATACTTTGTTTACTGTTATCTTGGTTATTTTGCTCCCAGAAGACACCAATTTAGGCAAAACTGGCATTTCTCAGCATAAGGCATCTATTTTATAGTGATAGGTACATCTTAAAAAGACATTTTCTTGTTCATACCTGTGTGATTTATTTCTCTAAATGCATCAATAATATCAGATATTTATCATTTTTGAAACTTGAATTTCCTGGTAAGCCACAAGAAACCAGTATAAGGTTTCCGCGAAATCAACGTATATTACGTTATCCATATAGGCCTAGTATCTCAATTCCTAAAATCACAGTGAACTGTAACCATCAAAATTTTTGTGTAACTTGAAGGCTAACATATGTATAACATGAAAAATGTTTGGTCGTAACGTAATTATATTCCAAAATTTATTGCGTCCGTTTTAAGCATATATATTACGTTATCCCCAAATCTAAAATATGGAAAAGTCTAGACTACTTTTATGCATATCATGCCATAGACCCTCATCCTCTGATCATGTTTAGCCAAAATAACCAGCATTATATGTGACCATCTTCATGTAAGTGATGCATAAACGTCAAAATGTATATTACCTTATGTATATTACGTTATCCAATGCAAGTACCATAATTATGAAGGTCCTTGAATTTATTTCTTATGTCAATTTTAGGCTTCTCTTAGTTGCTCCTCGAAGTAATTAAGCAACTTTATTTCAATTGTTGCCTCAAATAGGGCATGGAAGGCACTTGTTTGACAGGTCTTGCTATCCTTGCACATGCTAAATTTGAAAGTTCATTAAAAAAATATAAGAATAGTGGTGTTCATAACTTTTATGATTCCATGATACTTGATATACTAGCTAAAAAAAAGTTAATTCAAGACGTTTTTATGAAACTTCATTTTTTTCGATTTTCCACCTCAAGTGGAATCAATTTCGTGAGAATGGCTGATATGATTTAAAACTATCCTATGTAAAGTGCTAAAAAGGGACCTAAATAGTTGATTTCTCTTGTGTCACATTGAATCGAGGACAGCTCGTTAGTCCAATGGCTCTGTAGGGGAGCGTGGCCGAGCTGTTAGAGCATGGGTCTCGTAATACAGAGGTTGTGGGTTTGAGCCCCGGGCCAGGCGGTTTACGTCTCCTTGTTTCCTTGGGCAAGAAACGTTACTCTAATTGCTCCGAGGTTCGAATAGTCACGTTAAGCTGTTGGTCCCCTGTGCGAATTCTCCTTCTTGGGGCGCTGCATACAGTGTATACCTAGTGAGTCTATCTCTAGTCTGACAGCTCGCTAGTCTGAATTGTTATTTAGGCTCGCCAGTTCAAATTTTAGAAACCGCTCACTAGTCTGATTTTAAAAGGCTCACAAGTCTGAATCTTGCTAGTCTGAATTACAAAAAAGGCTTGCTAGTTCGATTTTTAAAAAGAGCTCACAAGTGCGAATCTTAAAAAAGGCTTGTTAGAGTTTCAAAAACAGGTTGTTAGTCGGAATAGAAAAACAGTCTGTGCATGTTTCTATTACCTTTTTAATTCAAAATGCAGACTATAGCGAGCTGTTTTTAAATTTGGACTGGCAAACCTAAATTATAATTCGGACTAGCAAGCCTATTTTAAAATTTGGACTAACGAGCCTATTTAAAAATTTGGATAGCAAGTTATTTCAAAAATTCAGACTGGCAATCCATTTTTAAAATTCTGACTAGCGAGCTATTTTTAAAATTCTGACTGACGAGCCTATTTTCATATTTAGAATAACAAGCCTGTGGACTAGTGAGCCTTCTTTCAAGACTATATTTACCCCAATGAATGTGTTTGGACTAGCAAGCCTTCAGACTAGAGAGCTGTCGGACTGGCCAGCGGACACCTATCGGATCATATGCATTATGTAAAAATACCAACACAGAAAACACAAGTTTGAAGGTATTTCGTTTCAAATAATTTTTTTACCCACAAGATTGAAGTTCATTCAGAATCCTTTTTTATGTCAAAAATTGTCTGCACTTTTAGGTATCACGCCCCTGGATCACGCCTAAAGTGAGGTCTTATCAGTTTGATCTGTATAATTCAGTGCATGACATACCATAGGAAAGGAAAGTAAGTCACACACAACTGCAGTTCACAATTTCGAAAGTATTTCATTACATTAAATATGTTATATTTTAACCCTCCTAAAGATCCAATGATAATTGGCAATAGAATTTCAGTGATATGATTTATTAAAAATACAAAAAAATTTCCTCTAAGTATACTAAGTATACTCTATCATGCTATAAACCCTTGAAGTATGCAACAAGCAGTCGATTAACGCACATAAACCAATATATCCATACAGGTTTACAAGCAAATTGGTCCGTATTTTTCTAACCAAGAATCCAATCTTGATGAATATTCAAATTAACTTATCTTTAATCTTTGTCCATGTGGTAGCAATAAAATTAGCCAAAAATAATACCAAAGTCATAAACGATTCATGTACAAAAATATTAATATGCAGTGATTTGGTCTTAATCAATCGTTGTCTCTGAAATAATTCAAAACATCAATTTCACAATGTTGTAGAATACAAGGGATATGCTATGGAGCTCGTAACAGAGTTTGATTGTTTGCTGCATACTTCACCTTACATAGGAAAAAAGGAAAAAGGGGTTCAAGGCCCTGTATATAGAGTCACATAAGTTCAGTTTCTGAATGGACAAAGTGGGAGTTTAAAGCAAAAAATAACATGAAAAGGCAGACGCTATCTTGAATGTGACACATAATGCTCGCTAAAAGTAAAAATGTCCCACAGCAGGATTTTAATTAAAAACGGAACAAAGAGAAAGAGAGGTACACATGTAGGACAGGGGTCATATGAATAGCCTAAAAGAAAAGAAACGAGAAGTCAAAATATCAATGGATGTGTCAAAATGGATAAATAGCTGAAGACTATTATGTCAGAATACTGATTAATATGGTTGTAACATGTCTTTTTATTGGTCGGTAGGTGGGTTGATGGACCACAGATCAGACATGTCAACGTTATATGTGATGGCTCACCCCGAAAGGGGGGACTTTGAAGATGATATCAATTTGAGTTTTTCATTTCATCTGTTGCAGCATTTTCTAAGCTTTAAAATGGCACCTTACTTGTTGAAATTAATCAAGGCAATCAAATTTTACAACAGAAAATCTGCTGGAAATTCTTGTTATTTTTTTATTTTTTGCTGCCTATTTTCACCTGTATCTTGATGCAGCATTTGATCAAGAATTTATCCAGAAGTCGGGTTTTAAAATCTTTTTGAACACACTCTTAATCTGACATGCTTTCATTAACAGATGAAAAAGAATCCTAAAATAAACCAAGTTCAGGATGAAACCCCGACTAATCATTTTTAGTAAACAGCATCAAAATTGTATTCAAGTTGAAAATAACAATTATAACAGCATCATAGTCCATGCGTCTTTAAGCATTCTACAGAAGACTGCCAACCAAAAGACACAGCTAGTGATCAAGAATTTGCCTAGAAGTCAGGTTTTAACGTCTTCCGGAGCGCTCTGTAAATCTGATATGTCGCTTAGATGTGGGGCATGCAGGTGCTTTATGCAATGTAGTCTCAATGCTTATATGCAGGGTGGACAAAAAGTTTGGAGCATTTCCTCAACACCACAGCATTCAAACTGTGATTAGTAATATTAAAACTAAAGGAGTTTATGTATTTTTATCTCTTCTTTAAAATAAAATCATGTTTTTGTAATAAAAGACCAAAATTCCACACACATGTGAATAAAACTCATAATCAATTTGACAAATGTGCAGGCCCTAGCCAGGATTTTTTAAGCAGATTTTCAAAAATGGACTTTTTGGAGGAATTTTTTGTTTGTTTGGTCGACCCTAAACTAATTTTTGTGGTTTTGACAAAGTGACAAGCAAAAAAAAAAAAAAAAAAGGTTCAAAGAACTATCTATCTAAAGCCATCATTGTCATTGGCAAAGAGAACAACCTTGGTGCTGCATAATTATCATACATTATCATAAAGTGAGGTGTTTGTGAGCCGCTCAGAGCGGCTTGCCTTCCAAATAGGACGGATTGTGAAAATTTTATTTCCGGAGTGAAAGAGTTAAGAAACAACCTTCATTTACGTTGTTTGGGTGCTTTATATGTGTTTCTTGTGGACATTTAGGGAATTTTTGTAGACCTTTGGGGGGCTTTGACTGGAAAAGGGGGGGGGGGGTGCTCCCCCTCTGGCTCTGATACAGCACATAATTTGAAAGGTACAACTTTGTGGCTAAGCATGTTTAGCAAGCAAATTATACTTGTAATGTAAATTATAAATAAAAAAGAAAATTGTGCACATGTTTCATCCTAACTTTAGCAATGAATGGTCAAATTTCTAAAATTATGTCTCATTTGAAAGCCTAGTCAATACTGTTTCATTTCAATTAATAAAAAATATGTATTTTATCAAAACCTGCATAGGCGGCGGCAGAAGGGGGGACCCTAAATTTCACGAGGGGGACGGACCCCCTCAAAAAATAAAGAAGAAAGAAAGAAAAGGAAAGGAAATTTCCCTTTGTTTTGATAATTTAAATGTGAAAAATCAAAAGAAAATTGTGCGCTTCGCACACATTTTCAGGTATTATGTCAGTAAAAATCTGCCATTTTTGTGTGAATTTCAAGATTTGTTACCAATTTGTAGCTGAAATTTACCAATTTGACAGATTTTTTTCACGCGCATTACAAAATATCATAATTTTCCTCTGACTATTTTTGCTCAAAAAAAAAAAAAAAATGATGAAAAGAAAAATAAGCCATCCCGCCCTCTAAACTAAAATTTTAACCTTCCACCGCCACTGAAAACTTGCAATGTTGTTCCTTTCGAAAACTGTGAATTGAATGAAAATTCAGTATATTTATTACAAAAAGTAACAAACAAAATTTTGTGTGGCCAAGTGGTTACAATATCAGACTCAAAATCTAAGATATCTAAACAGACAGATTTTTGATTAATAGACCAAAAACAAAAGTCTTATAATATGAGTTTTGTAATTAACACACATCAATTCTAATAAGCTGTTGACTTTAAATTTCGTTTAGGCGACGAAAATAAACAAACCCGTTTTACGACCCGGCATACTCTAAATTTGCGTTTTTGAAGATTTTTTTTAAATTTTGCCAAAATCGTGTAAAATTGGCAAAATTTTAGTTAAATTTTTAAAGGACATTTTTTTGAAAAAATGTTCTCCCAATTTTTACGGATTTGGGGTTATTTTAGGCAAAAAAAAAATTAGGAAAACAATTTGCCCCACCTACCAACCCTACTTGAGAGGCTTGCCCGCCCATAAAACAGGATATATTTTTTTTGTTGCCTTATCGGAAATTGTACATATATTCATAATTCCAAATGCATTATCAGTTCAATCCAATCCAAACATTCCTTCAGATATCACTCACTCCATCTTTTTGACACCCAGTACTCGAGACATACATGCAATGTTGTGAACTCCATTAAACCATTCCTACGAAAAAAATCTTTGACATTCTCAAGGACCGGAAATTACAGGAGATGTTATATTTTTCTTCCACCCAACCGGGTATCACTTTTGATTATTTCAAAAAATACAAACTATTGTTATAAATAAAACTAATATAAAATAAGGAAACAAACTTAATCGGCTAAATGTCCCTCTGGCATGCAATGTAGTCAGTTCAGAAAATGCTATTTGGCAGTAAACATATATGAACATGACAACGAGCATGGTTAATATATGGATGTAAATATTGTCAAGTACAGCGGAATCTTTCTACAACATTTGTGTTCACATGCTATCCAGGCCCATAACCAGAAAATCAAAGTATTTACTTATTTTACAAGAGTGAGAAGAAAATAATAAAATTAAAAAAAATAAAAAAGGGTTGTACATGCTTTCAGGTGATTTTTGATATTTTTTTGGCCAAAAATGTCAGGGTTTTGTTTGGAGGGAAGGAGATTAAGGGGAGGGCAGGCAGCCTCTTTTCCCCCTCCTCTGGTTAGAGGCCTGGTGCTTGCTATCAATTGGGCTCAATACATTAGACATTGATATCAAATTCTAATATGATGATGATGGATATAAATTGGACATAAAAATATATGGCTTATTATTAAATAACCGTGTATGCCTAGAAGTACAACTGTGACATTTTTTTTTTGGGGGGGGGGGAATAAAGCTAATTCCCAAGATCCAGTACGTCTGGTATTACCTACATACATCCTTCTACGGTTTTCAAGCACAGGGGTGTCGGAACCCTGTGGGCCATGTGTATAGAGAGTATAGAGTATAGACCAGGAACAATTTTAGCTAAAATTAATCTTGGTTTTACAATTATATTAAGTCCTCATGGATAATTAATTGAAATGAGAAACATGAGTAACAGCATCTGTTTATCATGGTAGTACCTAATTAGATAATCAGACTGACACTCAAACATTACCAACTTGTTATGAGCATCCAGAGATTTATTCATCCAAAGGGAATATCTCCATTTCAACAGCAACGTTTATTGATACACAAATCTGTGTAGGTAAGGGTAATGTATATACTCTCTGTACAATTAACATTAATACAGAGTGGAATGGGTCCTTTATTTTAAGTTGGACATTATGCTCAAGTACAACAATAAGAAAGAGCAAAAATAAAAACCAAAATATCTTTTTTGGTTACAAAAAAATAAATATAAACCACCAAGGATGTGGTTTTATTATACTATAAATATGCAATTTTGAAATCACATCTTTGACAAGCTGTATGGTGTGTCTAGATGGACGGCTCTAAGGACTGAAGCCCTTAGACTTTCTAAAAATACTATATAAAATTAATTGTTCTTTAATTTTTTTCCTGATTGGCCCCCGGGTTTGGCAAGAATCCTTCTGCCAACAGGAAAATATCATGGACACCTAGATTTGATCCTAGTTTTGAATATACAAAAACTGTCAAAAACCTTTGGTAGAACACCGGGGGGACCGCTCGAACAAAAAAGTGGTACTTATGCTCGTCAGAGCACCTCAAAATTGGACCCTAGATGGCGTAATTGTTGATAGTATATTCCACCCCTAAATGGCATTAGATTAGATACTTCATTTACCCATTACCTGGCAGGAGAATGAAGTTGATATTTCACACCGCTGACATATAGCT
The DNA here is from genome assembly GCA_000969725.1 of Ophiothrix spiculata. Lineage (NCBI taxonomy): Eukaryota > Metazoa > Echinodermata > Ophiuroidea > Amphilepidida > Ophiotrichidae > Ophiothrix > Ophiothrix spiculata. The sequence goes on along the minus strand of JXSR01S023351.1, from coordinate 42,831 downwards.
CATATTCAAGCAGGCATTATTAACTGGGCTTGATAGTTTTGTTTTGATACTGAAATTAAGTGTTTCTAGACACTTTTTCAGATGTTTTTTATTTTTTTAATATATCTACTTAATCAAATGTAATTAAACAACAAGCGGCAACAAAAATTATTATTTGGGTGAAATTTCTGCGCCTGTAATCACGCCCAAATTAAGTGTTGATCAGCCCTTTATCATGCGGAACTAATCATCTTAAAATACCACGCGCATGTGTGGGCGAAAGAAGCTGCAAAATAACTCCTGGTGTGTGTTAAAATCCATTCAGACAATTAAAATATTGACTTTAAAAATATAGCGGTGTAACTGTTATTGGTGCTGTGACCTCGCCAGTAGAAAATAAAGAAAATTAAAGATTTATCCTCTGACCTGCATTCTCCAAAATTAGTTAACGTTTTCGATCTGATAGAACGCTTGAACGTTTCCAAAGGAGCTTACGAGAGAATGCTCCGGCGTTCCAATTCGTATTGAGTATAAATTGATTCAGTATGGGCAATGTACACTATATTGCAATTCAGGATCGAAAGGGTTAAAATAGCAATACTAAAACCTTCATAACTTTGCAACGGATGGTCGAATTTGAAAAATTCAAACGGTTTTTGATTTCTTAGATCACCTGCTTTCATTTGTAAACCGACTATTTGAAAGAATTGGATTTATAATTTAAAAATCACCTGAAGTGTCTAATAAGATGGTGCAAATAGTACACACCAAAGGTCTGTAATGATCTTTTTCCAGTAAATAAAGTATCATAGAGTATACAAATGTGATTGTATGCTCATTTACATGAAGTTTTTACCTATTTTCTCTTGTTTTGCCTTTCTTTGCAAATCATGTATCAGATGACCAACATCAAGCAAAATGTGACCCTTGCAGGCGGCTTGAATTTGTAACCCTATATGGCGTAAATTGGGCTGAAAACTACCCCTTTTTCCAAAGACGTCAACGCCACAGGTGGGTCAAAATTAGACCCTTTTACGCCATTTTTTATGATGAGCATGAGTACCACTTCATTGTTCGAGCAGTATCTTTTGAGTTGACCAAAAATCTAGCTAGCTTTGATAGGTTTAGTTCCTTTTTTAAGATATACAAGTATGAGCAACCCCTTACCATTTGTAATTTTTGATTGATCTTATCTAGGATATCTTACAAAATCTAAATTATTAGGAAATAAAGAGTTACATAAAAGATCCAATTCTCAAGTGCATGTAGATAATATTGTAATAAGGACAAATCTTCACAAACCAATGATAAAATCATCTAATGTACCAGTTTTTAAATTCTCGAAATATGACCCGAATTTCATTTTAGAAAAGATGCATAGGAAAACTTTCTTATAACAAACAAACAAACAAACAAACAAAATAAATAGAATATTCTTTTATACCAATTAAAGAAAGAAAATATATCAAAAAACTTAGCCCCATAATTGGACATCAAAATCTTAATACAACAAATGATATAACTGAAATTCACAAATCCAAACTGAACATGCTTCAAAGACAGCACATCAATTAAATATGTGCGCATTAAAAGCAGGTCACACAAAAACAATGATGTGCTGAATAGAAAAGACACATTGCAAAATAATTAATTACCATAATGGTGTATACAAACAAGGACATTAAATTCTCATCCACTGATGCCACAAAACTGAAACCAAACCTCAAAGACAACTGAACACATCAACAGCATTTGAGACCGTCCATCTCAAACCAGCCGTAAATGCAGCCTTTTGCCATTTTCACTTTTTGACATATTTGCAAAGACCATGTTTTCAAGATTAAAATGACACCTCAATGGACTTCACTTGATTTCTAGTTAAGCTATGGCCCGTCAAAGGTTGTCAGGAAGGAAAGTGTATAATGAGATAAATGTGTTCAAAGATCAGTAAGCGCTATTTTTTCTGTTGATTGTCCTCAAAATATACAAATATATTTCATATTTCCAATCATATTCTTGAGGTAAAATTTCACTGGTGTTTTCAAGTAAGCACAAAGATTGTGAATCTGTCAAAAAATCAATTTCGCCAAATTATGACCCTGACATGTATTTTCAACATTAGCGCAAAATGAAGTTTGCTGCATTTACGGCACGTTTGAGATGGACGGTCACATTAAAACAATTAAGTGGGTCACAAACATAGCAAGCAATTATTCTAGGAGAAAGCGCTCACAATTTATCTTTGAGGACAAGTCTAATGAGGAACCATTCATTAACACCCAAGGGATAGGCTATTCACTGAAATGCAGATAGAAATTACCATCATTGGAAGAAGTTGTCTCCATCTCCAAAATTAAAAGGAGATGGGATGAAACAACTTGGCACCTTTTGGACTTCAAACATTCTAATTGGACCAACAGTATGATAGGCCTATACCTTTTAATGGACACATCATTTGAATTGTAAATCCTTTAACAGAAAAAAAACCTTGGCCCAAATGTTTTAAAAGAAAACTTTTGAACACTAGAAATTGTTTTGGGACCAATTACATCTATTTAAAACCATTTTAAAAGTGGTCAGATTGGTGCGATTACAGATGGAAAGAGAAAAATCCAAACTTTGCCACTATGGTGTAAAAGATAATGTCTTTTAATACACTGATTGTCACAGAATGAAACCCAACAATTGCGATTGACCAATATCACCACTGTCAACAATGCTTTAACACAAGTTTTTTGCTGAATTCTTAGTCCTGTCATGTCAACTTAGTGTAAATTTTTCTGACAGTTTCGGGTAGTTGTAAAGAAAAAATTTATTTAAGAATATTTTCAGCCAGTAAGGAGCAGATTATTCCAAACTCAACCAATAAGAGTTAAGAATCTCCTTTTTATACGATGCACGCTGTACCCTGCATAAAAGATTGAACATAGCTGTAAACAAACAAACTAAAAGCGTTAAGATACAAACACCGATGTGACAAAATCTACACTAGAAATCAAAGCAGGTCACAAACCAACAAGTCAAGCGATCAATTTCTTGAGTGAGATGCCAATTCATCTTCCGACCAGATAACATGCCATCTCCATTTCTAGCCGACCATAAATTCTGAGCCAGCGCTGCGATGACCACACCACTTTATGAATTGACTTGGTCAATGACCGTGAGAGCTTTATTTTTATTCATTATTTTGATATCGTGATGGTCAAAATATTTTCCCTTCCCGGCCTGTCTTCTTTAATTCAACCATTAGTGTATTATAGATCTGCAAATATAGAACTTGTACAGAATACTAATTCAAAACTGAGTATATTGTATCCGTATCAAATTAAGACACCAAGGTAGTACAAAATTCTATACAAGATTCTGATAGAAACATATACAAAGAAGGTGCATATTATTGAAGTTCGTAGCTCTCTATATATTTCAGAAATGGATAATGCTACACTCAATATCAGTCCCAAAAATGGTACCAGCTTATGTGGAGTCTTGGAATGTCTTTATCACGAAACCCAATTTACAATTCTACAATGAGAGCACATGTATACATGGTCTATATTCAGAAACTATTAATAGTAACAAGCTTATGTTAAACTCTGATAAAACGGTAGTCCTTACTGTTGGCACCAAGTCCCGTATCAACAAAGTTGATTGCGATACTATCCAGATTTTAAATTCGAACATTTCTCTTCAGGATTCAGTTAAGTACCTCGGTGTGAGGCTTGACCAGACATTATGTATGTCTGATCACATTAGTGACCTTTGTAGATCTCTGTTCTTTTCATTGAGACGTATTGGCACAATTCGCCCTTACTTGTCTGAAAGGGCAACATCTTGTATGGTCAACTCTCTCATCACCTCGCGTATTGATTTTTGTAATTCTGCCTTATCTGGTATCACCTCTGATCAAATCAACCGGCTTCAACGCATTCAAAATAGCGCCGCGCGTCTCATCGCCAAAAAGAGAAAATATGACCATGTTACTCCCATCCTCAAAGAACTTCATTGGCTGCCTATTGATTTTCGGATTAAGTTCAAATTATGTGTCCTTGCTTTCCATCACTTCGAAGGCACCCTTCCAACCTACCTTTCATCTGTTTTACACATCTATAATCCACCCCGCACTTTACGTTCCGGCTCTCAAAGGATTCTCAAGATACCAAACTCAGATCTCAAATCTGCCGGTGAGCGTTCATTTAGGTTTCAATGCCCCACTGTTTGGAATTCACTCCCAAACAACATCCGTAACATATCCTCTCTCAGTCAATTCAAATCCGAGTTAAAAACCCATCTCTTCCGTCAGGCATTCCCCGTTTCTTATTGTTCATTGTCCCTGTTTTCACGCGCTTCGAGATCCTCCAGGATGATTTTTGCGCGTTATAAAAACGCTTTATTATTATTATTATTACGGTGCAACAGATTTTCCTGGGTTTATTTCGGGGGAAAACCACCCATTTTTAGCATGTAAATTTCTGAGGAGGTGCTTAAAAGTGTTAGGGTTTAATAAAGCCTATATATGTGTACAAACTAACCCTAACACCACCGAACCTCACAAAATCCCTTTCCACAAAATCAAGAAAATCGCGCAAGTCCAAATATGTCACAGACCGGAGTTAGCTATAATCACAAATGCATCAGTGAATGTGGGATCTGGATGCGAGAGTCCTGGGTTCGAATCCAGGTGAAACCCGTGATTTTTGACTTGCAAATTTCCGAGGAGATAAGTTTTTAAACAAAGAGGTGCTTAAAACTGTTAGGGTTACGGTGTGGGAGGTTATGGGTTCAACATCTGTGGGAACCATCCTAGTCTGTCTCTTCAATTACTGAGCCTGGGAGTTAATGCCAAATCACTTACCATTATCAGTGCTAATCTTTACTCAGAATTGGTTTTGTTTGTTTACACTCTCTAAATCAAGGGTTCTCAACTCAAATCTGTTAAATGCCAAGTGGTTTGAAGCTATAGAAGTCAAAGTGCCAAATGAGTTCAAGATAGTACTGGCTGCTTTCGTGTTTGTACATCTCTGGTGTTCTTCAAGTAGCACTCGAGATACCATTTGAGAATCACTGCTTTGAATTAAATGTGATGGCTCATCCCCGCAAAGGGAGACTTTGCAACAGAACACTTTTCAAGAAACTGGTGAAAAATGGCAGTAAAATATAAAGAAAATAATAAGAATTTCCAGCAAATTTTCGGTTGTAAAATGTGATCGCCTTTGATCAATTTCAACAAGAAGGATGTCATTTTAAAGATGACATGATAAAATCAAAATTGATATCAACTGCAAAGTTCCGTCTTTCGGCGGACCAGCCATCACAAATGAATTTCATTGCTAGTGTGCATGGATTTTCTTGCATACTTGATTCTTTAATAGGCTTAAAAAAATTATTGGACAATATAAACAAAAATCCTGGGTAGGGGTTACATTGACAAACAATGGGACCCTGCACTCTGGATTTTTGTTTGGCATGTAGGTATTCTGCTTGTAGGAGCTAGCTATTGCACTATTTCAAATCAAAATAGTTAAAGATTAGTTTATATTCTGAACTTTCAAAATGCACACAATGTTAGTAAAGAGACTAGTCTATAATATAGATTCCACTTTGAATTAAAGACTTATGGAAATGCTCTAGATAAAGCTTGTAGCAAAGGTAAAAAATCTACATAGAAATGGCTCGAATTGAGAGAGAATTAATTTGCAATATATCATTCTGTGATGGTGGTGTGATTATATCCAGTGTTTACCAAATCCTTAATTTGTACCTCAGATGGATTCACAAGTTGAAAGATCAAAGCAAAGCTTCAACAGACAATCTATAAAGGGACTGGCCTAGATTCTTCCCGCTACTTTTTACCTACATATATTTAACCTACCAGTAGTTTGATGAAATTGTTCCTCCTTTAATATGTACTAAATTATCTCCAGGAGCTTTGTTTGATCTTTTTTCTGGTATATCGATCTGAGGTACAAAATAAGGATTTAGAAAACACAGGATAGCCACACCATCATCATCACAGACTGATATATTGCAAATTAATTCTATCTCTCAATTTGAGCCATTTCTCTGTAAATTTTTGTACTTTTTTGGATTTTACTACACTTTTAAGCTTTATTTAGAGCATTTCCATAACTTTTTAATTCTAAGTGGAATCTAGGCTAGTCATTTTAAATATGTGATATGTTACATCATAGGTTGTCGGTCGTGCAAATTTGGAGATATATGGCGGCACACTACAAAATAGCTCCCCATTGACTTACTGTACAAAATGGCTTCCCAAAAACACCCGAGAGCTCATTAACAAAGCAACTGGTTTCTTCAACACTGGCTTTTCTTAATTGATTATGATCTCTTTTAACAAAAAAATTATGAAAAATATACACCATCAAGGCAAATTTTTCGAGATGCGTTGAAGGTAATACCGCCCAATCCCTGAGAGCCACGTTTTGTATTTCCCAAATCTCATGCGTTTTTGGGGAAAAGCCTTAAAGGTTTACCAAATTACTCTGGAGATCAAATATGGCATCAGAACAACTTTAAAAAAACTCCATGATTAGAACAAAATATACACACCAAACAAATAGGCCATCTACACTTTTTGAGGTCCTTATTTAGGAGAGGGCATAGTCAATTTTGCAGATTTTATTAATACCGGATAGTGGCGCCAGTTTATTTAGTGTAGTGGACCCATATAGACTCATGATTTGCTGAAGGTAGATCGTCACAATAATTTCACTTCATTTAGGTGTTTTGCGGCCTATTCAAGTGCACATCTTATTGGTAGTTAGATTGTAATATTTTTTACCCTTTAAGAACACACACCACCAATAGATCGCCTATTCATTCCTATGTAAAACAGCCTCCAGATCATGGCGGATATCTTGGCTATAAGGCGACTGGTTGCTTCAACTCTTGGATTTATTTTGAGATTATAGTCTAGAAGAGCCCACAAAAAGAAAAAATATAGGGTAACCTTGATAATTTTTTGCTAGGTCGCCTCGAACATAGGATATGCTCAAAATTTCATTTTCTCTAAATCGCTACAAAATTTCTCTAGACACTGAAAATCTGCCCTCAAATTTTACAAAAACAACAACAATTATAGTAATCTTCAACCAGCCTGACTACATTTGACCCAAAGAACATGATTCAAAAGAAATTTGATAAAAAAACCTAGTTCCTGCCATTTTTGAAGCTTTTAATTTAGAGAGGGCAACCAAACACTTGCTTTCGCATAGCTCTGTATGGGCCAAAAGCCTTTATTTAGTGATGTGTGTCCTTATGCAACTTCCCATATCCTGGGTGGGGGCAGACCATGATAAACAAATCTGGTGACAGTTGTAAGGAGGAACACTGCAGCACTCGGAGAAAATCCTGCCAAAGCGAGTATGGATGGAAAACCAAATGCACATACAGCACCAGGACCAGGAATCGAACCCAGGATGCCCAGGACTCATTGGTGTAAGGAAAGAATGTACCGCTGCACTAACCCGTTTCCAACTAAGATGGTCCTCTACAAAACACTTAACATAAGAGAACCCAAAAAGAATACGGCATCCACATCCTATGATCTATATACTATTAAGGCAGAATTCAAGTCAGGCTTGAGGCCATGAAAAAGGAAAAGTTGGCTCTGGTTGGTAGAGAGCAATCTATGAAGGTCAGTACTTATTAACCCAACTCCACTGAATCCTACAAAATCCTACAGTAGAAAATAGGCCAAGTCCCAAAACGTCCCAACCTGGAGATTTATATGGTCACCGAATCGCTGCCGAAGCAGTACCCGTAGGTGGTTTAATATAGGTGAATATTGGATTGGGATGCGAGAGGTCCCAGGTTCGAATCCCAGGTTGAATATATGAAAATGGGGATCTTTTATACAGTAAGATTCGAGGAGATATAAGTTTTTGGCCCGTAGTGGGTTAGGGTTTAGAATGCAAGTCACTGGCCGCAAGTTATCGGATGTTGAATAAAAGTGAAATATTCACTCCTTTTGCATGTTTTTTTTTTAAATCTCAGTGTTTTAACTCAATAATATTCCCAATATTACAAGATGTCCCAACCTCTCCTAAATATTTTGACAGACAGATATATAGTTTACATGATAATTGGTGCTCCAACTTTACTCTAAAGAATACAGGGTTGACATACTTGATGTCTGACCTAATTATTTCAACTCTTGAGTATTCCTGAACAAGTACTATCCAAGCAATGTAGGATGTCGCTAAGATGCAAGTCAACCTGAAAATATTTCATCTGATTCTTCTGTCTGTGTTTGTCTGATTAGATGTCATTGAAATCACAAACCAAACCAACAATACAAATTTATATTTAAAAAAAGCTCTATTTCAGGTTAAGTTACTATTAAGTCACATTCAGAAATTATACTTTTCAATTAACCCTGACACTTTTGACCACTTCTTCGTTTAAAACTATCTCCGCGGAAAACTGCAAGTAAAAATTGGCGGATTTTCACCTGGATTCAAACCCACAACCTCCCGCTTCCTGATCCAAATTAACACTATGTCAAGCCACTGAGCATGCTCTGCCATGACAATGATTTCATGATCATAGCTAACTCGGGTCAATGACGTATTTAGACTTTGTGAATTTCTCAACTTTGTGGAAAGGGATATTGTGAGAGGTGGGGTAAGGGTTAGGAGTGCAAGTCACTGGTAGCAAGTTATCTGATGGACCATTCTTAAATAAAAGTGAAAGATTTACTCTTTTTGTATGATTTATTTTTTAACTCACTTAAAGGAGCCCTGTCCGATTGGGTCAACATTTTTTCAAACTTTCTGAGATTTTAGTACCAAAATATTCCTCATATTTTTCTCATTACCCATGTGAAATTTTACGGCTGAAATATGTTGCATTTCAGAGATATAAGTGAAAATGTGTTAAAATTATTAATATTATGGTAACCATAATATTATTTACACAGTAAAGTATAGGCAAACGGAAAATACAAAATTGGTCATAAAATCAAAATGGTTGTTCCGATTTGACTCAAATTTGAAATTGAAACATCTTAAGTGGTGATCTTTCATATGACAGTGAAAACTAAAATTTCAAAGATCAGACCATGTACCTTTAATGTTCTCAATATTACAAGATGTCCTAACCTCTCCTAAATATTTTGACAGACAGAAATATATAGTTTACATGACAATTGATGCTCCAACTTTACTCTAAAGAATACAGGGTTGACATACTTGATGTCTGACCTAATTATTTCAACTCTTGA